>JAQGAC010000245.1:0-32278 GCA_034696585.1 Isotomurus maculatus
TCCTTCACGGAGACATTGGGAGTCCACTCGCTGGACTCCACACTAATAATAAACATACAGTACGGGATACCCGTACAGACGTCACACTGTCACACTGTTACAGATGACAATAGCTTATTTAAAGATCATAGTAATTGGAAAAGACGTCAGCAACTTCTGAAAAGTTAAAGAAACAAGAACACCTAGTGTCAATAAACAAGTTTATATCATGTGTCGTAGCCTGAATGTGTTATATACACGTTTCTATTTCTATAACTCTATTAAGTTAGTACTTTCGTTTGCTAATGGTCGTATATTCAGCCAAAAAGAAGAAAATGTCTCTTGCACCGTGAAACAGAAAGTAATGCATATTTCGAGTTAGTGCCAGCCACAAGTCGCTTTACAAATGCGAAGAATATGAAATCGTGACGCTCGAGAGTCAACCTGCTCAAATATTGGATTCTCGGGGCGACTGGTGACCTCGAAAAATCAAAGCGTTTGACACTTCCCTAATGAATTATATGGAACTCATTTGTGGGGACGAGCGATTTAAAGGTGGATATGCATGCGCCACTATCAATCATCCGAAGAAATATTCTGCAGAAATGAATCTTCGAGAT
Organism: Isotomurus maculatus; assembly: GCA_034696585.1. Taxonomy (NCBI): domain Eukaryota; kingdom Metazoa; phylum Arthropoda; class Collembola; order Entomobryomorpha; family Isotomidae; genus Isotomurus; species Isotomurus maculatus. Next base: position 600 of record JAQGAC010000245.1, read on the forward strand.
ATACAGTTGTTCATTGCAGTCAGCATTTATGGGGACGAGCATTTAATGATGCCAGAATAGCCAGATGCATGAGGCTATTTCTGAACTCAATGAGCATCCGGTTTATTACTGTTTAATTAGAGTGCACAGTGATCTGTGTAATTACGTCGTTTTGTGTTGATCTGTTCTCTTTTGAGGTCAGAAATGAAAAATGTGTGTGTGAATTCAGTAGCAAACAAAAGCAGAGCATCATTGACACAGTAAAAATCAAAATACCCGAGTACGGAAGGTCATTAGGGGGTTTCCTCTTTTTGTTCGATCACAAAATTAGACGATCCAGAAGAATCTCAAGTTTAATTCAATGGCAAGTTGAGGAAGATGTTTTTCACAGTAAATCTCTAAGTTTTTGTGCGCATGATGCGGCTCAGAGGCTCAGACATCGCATCTATTTATCAGGGATGGTATAACGCTTGTGATCATGTTGAAGGATACTCGCGAAATCCCATGAAGAATACAACGGAAGAATGTGACCGACTTAGGCGTTTGGCCAAATATCTTAATGGTCTGAATGGTCTTTACTCACTAGAAGCATATTCTACTACGTTTACTTCTTGACATTGACTTATTGACTCCAATAGAAATACAGCTATGCAAACTCCCAGCACCACCCCCCTGCCCTGCTGGTCTGTAATAATGAGAGTTCTGGATTCGGAGTTTATTTTGGCATGCGGGTGTCCCTCTTGATTCTAGATAATCCTGAGAAACCACAATAACACAGGCTCAGAACTAAGTGAGACGTCTTCGAGAACGCATCGTATTAAGAAACACAGCAGATTTACATCGTTATCTAACCACTTGTTAGCATGGGGGTCAATCCACAAATTCCAGAGGGGCCTGAAGGCAATCACATCGTTTCAGTTGAATACGAGCTGTTTGGAACAGTTCAAGGTAATTAATAATTCAGATAAACAATAAATTATCTAGCAGATATGCGTGCAATAAATAATTTTCCTTCTGATCTGGTTGGAATAGGTTGCTTCTTCCAAAAATATGCTAAGGAAGTTGCTGAACAACTTGGAATTGGAGGATGGATCAAGAACACCAAACAAGGAACTATTGTGGGAAGACTTCAAGGACCCCAAAATAACCTCCAGCAAATGTAAGTCTACCATTTTTAAGCATTTACGTAGAACACAGAATTTAAATGCTAAGTAATTAAAATACGTACGTAGGCTTGAATGGATGGCTACTGAAGGAAGCCCTGGAAGTCGAGTTGAGAAATTAGGTCTGGACAAATGGGAGTTCTCAGCCGTTCAAGACTTCAAAAGTTTCTGCATCAGATTTTAAATGTTTTATTTCTAAGAGTTCTATTTATTACACTGATACTTCTATTCCTTGAGATAAGATAACCTTTTCAGACGTTTTTAGATATTCATTTGATGCTTCTATTGAACAGCTCCGCTTATATTTTCGATATAAATATTACTATGTTCTAAGCTACTTTTAAAACTAAATGTAAGAAATATTATGCAATTTAAGTCATCGAATTCACTGCGTATTTTCCTTGAAATATATCAATAACTTTTAAGTAGGTTTGGTGGTTTCAATCGTTTTTTATTTAACTGAGAAGTCATCTGGTCATATACAAACACTTTACATGTTGAATTCATACTTAAATTATTTAACACAATTACAGTGAAAAAGTTCTCCACATCCGTATTAATACTATGAAACCAACTTGTAACCGAAATTCTATAAAAATTCTTCGCAAGGCATCTTCTGCATACCATGAAAGCTTACATAACCACTGAAACCGTGTCGAAAGTGATTTTTTCCGTAATATTTTTTGTTTTCACGTGCTCTTCTTGATTAGAAATAAAAACCATGTTGTTTGGCTCCTCTTTCCAACTGTTCTTGGCAATCCAACTTCGTAAATCGGCGTCTATAAGAAAATAAATTATTTTTTAACTTAATTTTTATTGAATTCAAATATAATTATTTTGTTTGGCAAACATACCAGTAATGCCACCGAGAAGTTCCTTTAGTGCAGTCTTATCAACGGTTTGATAAGTAATGTTCACGACATGACATATGAACTTCCTAACCGAATCATCGAATCCTGAGATTTGAGATATCAGGTTGGCATCTTGGGACTTCTCTTGCCAAAATTTCTTGAACTGACACAACTCAAGTAAGTTCGCCAAGTACGCAATCCGTAAGATGTGCATATCCTCCAGCTAGAAACAAAACCATGCATTGTTATGCAAAACTGTCATGAAATACGATACGACGAAGCGGTTTAAGCATGGTATGACACAATATGAAAACATGGCTCATTTCTACAAGTGCATCCCAATTCTTTCCATGTGGGAAACAGTAAGACTGGGACAATATTCATTCCCTTTTCCTGGCTTGTTATGACAATTCCACGAAGCTTAAAAGTTTTTCAGAAAGACTTTGCGTAGCTTCGACTTAAGTAGTGCAGCAGTCTCATTGCGAATTATGTGTGAAGTTTTGAGCAGTAGCAAATCTTCCTCAATAAATCAAAAGGGAATGAGGGTGGTGGGGAGACGGTGGAGATTAGGAATGAGCCTTGACCGGCTTGGGAGGAAAAGGAGGGACTCAGCTGTTGGGGTTAAAAGCTTACACTGGAATTCGTGGGGCTATGCATGGAGGATTTACAGGCTCAGAAGGAGAATCTAAGGGCTCAAATGGGCAGATTTAGCAGCTTAAATGAAAATAGTGGGGCTTACACCACCGGGATTTAGTGGGCTGATAGGGATTTTATCAGCATTTTACCGGATTTAGCAGCCTACAATTGCAATTTTTCTGGCTTCACTTGTCCCTTTTGCATACACTAACCATTCTTTACTTCAATGAAATGAACGTTTGCCAAATTCACCCATAAACCTCAGAGAGTTTAACTAACAACCTTGCCATAAGTTGCTTCTTGTTTTTCAGCTGCATTTCATTTTTGTCTGACAGATTCTAAGTTTGCTCCACCTGAAACCTGTGAAGAGACTGAGGGTGAGGGGCTTAAGAGCTATAAGGAAGTACTACGCTTCATGTGGGTGAAATATGAATGACATAACAGAAATATTTTGCTATATACCTGTCCAGGACCCAGGAGACACCGGCAGAGGACAAAGTCGGTGTGAGGAAGATTTGTCAGAGCCTTGAGAAGGATCCAACTCACTACTTCTGATTTGTACAAATTGGGAAAGAACTGGTACAGCTTGAGAATCGCCAAGTTCGCTTCCAAGTCGTAGGAATTCTCCGAAACTTGTAGCTGCACGTACCGTTCGAACTTTGGAAGGTTGTTGGAATTGTACCTATGTTACATCAGGAGTGAATTAATACACAATCAAAACTCTCCACTCATCGTTATAATTACTTTAAACATTAATGTTTCGTTACTATCAGTGAAGCCTTAAGTACACAATTCACTTAGGCCAATGGTTCCGAACGAATACTTCAATCTCGCACCGTTCGAAAATGCATTCAATTGAATTGAAATGCAAAAATAAATCGAAATCAGCGCAAAGCTTTCAAATTGCAACACAAAAAATAATACAACTATCAAGACATCGCATGAGCAATAGGTTAATTAATCTGCCCTGAATCTTAATCAATTTAAAATCCGATTCTAAGCATCATCAATGTAACCTTAATTATCCAATAAAACTGCTGACGCTGACATTTCGCCTAGTATTTTAACGTCAAAACTGTAACATTAAAACTTCACATACCTTTCAACGGAATTGAGGAAACCGTTGACTTCCACCCTCAACGCGTCCAGTTCTTCTTTTCTCGACCCACCGACCATCTTGAAGCGATTTAATTACTTTGGATTAATTAATTCGAAACTGACTTTCGCTGAGATGAGATGACAATCACCAACACATACGGCGACCGTCCGGCTTTCTATCAGCACGCTGCCTTCTGCTCTTTTTTGTGTTCAAAAGTTGGCGGCAGTTGGCGAGGGAATTTTGATGACTCCAACGGCGCCACTTTTGAATCCACTTTCAATTTTTATTTATGCTCTTTGTTGTCGCATGTTGAACCAGCTGAATGAGATTAGCTGAGGTGTCAACATACAAAACAAAAACAATAAAGTCTACAACGCAAATGAAGGGGTTTGTTAATTAATTGTTTGCTGGTGATAATTAGTTTTTATTCAGGATGAGTGGTTCCCTTGAAATTCACGGGAGGATCGAGAATTGGACGAGTATCAAGACGTTCCTTTTCGGAGGAGAAAGTGATAAGGAGTCGACTCCAGCTGGTAGCAAAGATGACGAAGGTAAGAGAAGGTTTACTTCTTAATTTTTTAGTAGGCGGATATTAGTTTAACAGCCTTGTGGTATTAAATATTTTGTGTGTAATTTAGACAATTGGGCTTGGAATGATGATGAGGATGAAGGAGAGAGCCCGTGGAAAGCGCCCGTGAATTCACAAACAGCGAAAAGTAGTGGGGGCAGTGGCAAAGAAAAGGATGTCGATGGATGGACTAAAGACTGTGTTATTGCTGTTTCCCCAATGGCTGATGTTTTAGTGATAGCTAAAGATGAGCGAGCAGTTATTTTGACTTGTAAGTAAAGTGCGATTCACATGGTGTCAACACTTTTTGAGTTGGAGTTGAGTCAGATGTTTGTTTATATTTTCAGGTGAATGGGACTCACGAGCTAATTCAAAATACACAAAAAGCTTTGAAGGAAAAATCTCTGTTGAAGGGTAAATAATGATAGAGAATAAAGATTTACATTCAAACGAGAGTTGCGTAATTAATTTTCGTTATGACGAACACAGGGAGAAGATAACGAGTGTGCTATGCGTTCCATTAGTTTCTAAGAAGAAATCTTCGCCTGGTGTACCTGACTGGAGTTGCATAGTTTTCGGGTTTAGCGATGGATATGTCAGAATGTACACAGAACATGGGAATCTTTTGATTAGCCAGATGTTCCATGATCAGCAAGTTCATTCTATGAAATGTCGATCATATCAACCAGCGACGACAGCTATGGAGCACGATCAGCTCGAGGAAATTTTTATTCTGTATGATACAGTTCTAGTGACAATGGATGGATTCGGACTTTTTCAGACTTTAAGAGCTTGCAGAAATCACGTTGCACGATGTAAGCAAGTTTTCATTGTATTCATTTGAATTCCACTCAGGATCCTTACACTTTGAAGAAAAACATTCTCTTTTTTAGTACAAGCAAATGCAACTGAGGCTGTTTTAGACCCGCCACCATTGTCTTACAAAAAGTGGGAGTATGACGGCCAAGGTGTGAAGGACTGTGAAAGCATTGGATTGCAGACACCAACTACTTTTGATCACATGTTGACTGCCTCGATTCACGGAGGGATGAAAGCTAGGCTAAACAAAGTACCGTTTACTTCGAATGTGTTTTCGACGGTAGGGGACAAGCCTTATGCATCTTTCCATTATGCTCAAGAGGGTCAGGCTGTTCCGATGATTGCTGAAATAGCATATGCAATGGCGTCAAAATTGAAGAGCAGCCTACTAAATGCAGCGACGTAAGTCACAAAATAACAAACCAGTCAGTACATTCAGTATTTTGTAATTTTGGTTAAAATAAATCGTAGAGGGTGGCTGGGATTTGGTGGTAGTCCTGTCGTAAAACAACCTGCTCCAAATGCTAAACCAGAAAAGCCAAAAATTGAGCCTGCAACTCCGATGGCCGCAAGGTAATGCCTATTCTATCAATACCACAATCAAACAGTTGTTAGACATATCTTCTGATTCCGTTCTCGGCTTCTTGGCATTGAATTTACTGAAGCGTTTATCTGTCTTATTGCATGTAGGTTTGGATTGCCTGATAAACAGAGAAAAGGAACATCTGTAGCCATTTCTCCGTGTCGGAAGTTGCTAGCTATTACGGACACTTTAGCACGAGTAGTTTTAATAGATGTTGAAAGAGGTATAGCTGTGCGGATGTGGAAGGGGTATAGGGATGCGCAGTGTGCTTGGCTGTTAGTGGATGACGATATGAGTTCAAAAACTAAAGCATCAGGGAGAAAGGCTTTATTTCTCGTGATCTACGCTCCTAGAAAAGGCCAAATAGAAGTATTCGCAATGCAGCAAGGACCAAAAGTTGCGACATTCCCTGTGAAGAAAAACGGCAGGTCAGTCAAGAATTTTTACTCATAATCAGTGTAATTGAAGTTTTATTGCTTATCATTTCTTCTGTGGTAGACTGCTTTCATTATCATACGGAATGATGGGACTAAACAATATTCCATTGAAAGGAGGCAACAAACCAGTGCTTCAATGTGTTTTTCTTGACCCGGAGGCACAACTTTATGTTTTAAATGTTCCATTTCATTTAGCATTATGGTACACAGATATTTACTATTAAGAATTGCCGAGGTGTCATCAAGAGAGTTGCTTACGATTATGATTTTTTCTTACGATTAGTGATAACAACAACAGTAAACTGAAAGATATGCACTTGCTGAAAACTCTTCAGAGGATGCTTCGGGAAACCACATACACTGCTGAAGATGTGAACGATATTGTGTATGATATAAAAACTCAATCAATGATCAATCAAGCGTTCAAATTGCTGGCTCATAGTTGCAAGAAGTTGGATGTGTTAACCACCGTGCTGGAAAAGTATCTGGAAAAGTTTTGTGATGACGGTAAGCGTTTGGGAACAGATTTTGAAAGTGTGTACGCGTTGCTTGCCTAACCGACCTATTTTACATTTTGTGTTACAGAATCAAAGGACTTAAGTGTTATCTTTAGGCTGCAGTCTCTTTTGCAACTTTATTCGTTTCTTTTGAAGTCGACTCAAATGCCTCCTCCTTATTCGTCAGCTGGTAATGGTGCTGGAACTTCTACTCATGACAATGTATGGCAAATATGCAAATCACAATTCATTGCACAAAAGGTACTAATCCCAATCCGCTTTAATTTTACAGACTGTTTTGTTGTGCCTTCATGCGACGGAAAAAGAAATAAAGCTGATTAAAGACATCGCCAACAAAGACGTTTTCAATAAATCTCCTTCTAAAGTTGTGTCTTTCGCTGATGAAAGCCAATTCCTTCCCGTGAACCAATTTATGGCGTCATTTAATATTGAGTATGACTCGGCAAAGTTTAAGTCTCCTAGTAGTTCTTCGGGTAAATTGACCCTTAACTCGAAGAGTGAAAATTTGGATAAATTAGGTGAGTCTGGGAATACCTCATTTTAAGTTATATTCAATTTCGAAACCAAACTATTGGATTTTAAAAATAGGAAAACTTCTGTTATCTGGATGCTTCAACAATAGTTTGGATTTAAAGGAATGGAAAAAATTGGTTAAGAATTGCGATCTCGTACCTCGGGAGCTTCTTCAACTCACACTACATTTTTGGTGTAAGCATGGGCTAATGAGCAGTTCTTTTGTCGGCTTAATGGAACGATTGTATCATGCGCTGAAAACAATCTGTGAAATGGAAGGTATGGAAGTTCATTAAAGTTCATACAAATTGGAGTTCATGGAGGTAATGAATCATAAATATCTCTGGATCTTTATTATTTGTGAAGGGTTACAAGGACGTAAAGACACAACTGACGGGATTGCTTGGTGGGAGAATATTAGAAAAGAAATAGCAAATAGCCCTGAATTATTTTATATCTACACATTTACAATTGTTTGTCGAGCTGTTTCAATCGATTTGCAACAAGATGAGCAACTTAAAGTATTGCAAATTATTAATAATAGCTTTATTGTGAATAACTAGTTATTAGTTATTTTAATTTTGTTTATAAATTACAGATCTCAGCAGAAAAAAAATCAAGAACTAACTCAGGAACAGTTGAAGTTGATTCATGTGATAATCGTATGGAAGCTGATGAACCAGCTACAGAAGACGACAACGATGATGAAGGTTGGGAAAATGTGTCATTGGATTCAATTAGGTGGAATATTCTACTAAAGCAAATAGAAGATTTGAGTTTTCTGTCAACAATCCTTGCACAAAGACCAAGATTAGCAAATCCTACGTTACCACTTTTACCACACCGCCAAGAAGAATTGTCAGTAGTGAGCCTACTGGAGAAAGGAAAAGGTAGTTTATTTGTTTTTATCATTTGATGAGTTGTGAACAATGTTAGATAAACGAACTAATGTACAGGCTGCATTGCTGAGATGGTGGGAAGATGGCTAACCACGATAGGAATAGACCCAACTCTGATAGTTGAGGTACAAGAATTAAGTGAGAGAGAACCAACACCACCAGCACCTGAACTAACTGATAAAGAATTAAGGAGAGCCCAGCAACTGTCACTTGCAAACGAAGCGGACTCACCTGCTTCAGATAAAATGGAAACAGACGAAGAAGCAGAATCATCGTCAAATGCTAATTCTGAAATTAGTTACATTCTAGGCAAGCATTATTAGATTACATGTTACGATATATCATATGTATTTCATGACCTCGTGAAACTAACAACTGGAATTTGAATTCGGTAGAACTTGTACGATGTTTGAAAGACAATTTCAAGGTGAGCCTTAACTCCTCCATAATTCTCGCTAATTACTGCTGGGAGTATTGCTTGGAATGGAACAAGGACGTTGAGAAGGTGGAATACTTGACAGCAGCTGTATCTTGTGTCACTGCTGTACCTTCTAATTTCATTAGACAAGGTAAATTCATTTGGCTGTCCTCCACTTCTTATTTTGTTATCTTTTAATTAAGGGTAGTGAGACTCTGGGCTTAACTTAATTATGAATGTTCGACTAGGTCTGTTGTCGATGATGTGGAGCACGTTTATGTCCAAGCAGTTAGCTAACATTGCTTCGAAGGGAAAACTTGGAAAAGACAAGTTAGTGGAGAAAGTGAGTGGCATCAGCTCCACGGAAAACAAAGAGGTGTTCTTAAAGGCTTGTGTAAATTTCCTGGAAGAATTTATGGAGACAAATGTATTATGCGAGGGAGCAGGTGGAACTGCTCTACAGACACGAAAATCTGTTCCAACATCTTCGCGAAGAAAAAGTCACTGGACAAATGACACGTCATCTGCTTCGCTGACAGATCTTGCTGAGCAGCAACCTCATGCCAACTATGAGATGATTTTACTTCATTACCAATTATCCCTCGTTGCATTATTCAGCCAAGCCCTGACTATCAAGAAAGCTAGTATGCGACCTATGAATTTGTTCGACACGAAGGTTGGTACATAACTTATTTAGTGTATTTAATTAGTCCTTGCAATCTGTATTAAATATGAAACTGATTTTTTCACAGGCTAGAATGATGTTTTTCTCAGTCTTGAACAGCCCTGCACCATATTCAAACGTAGAAGTAGATTTGGCTTTGAAAGTTCTACGGGAAGAGTATCTGTGTCTTGCTATAACAAACGCAATATATGCGATTCCGGAAGAATTAAATGATGAGAATGCAGGAAACGATTTAGTCTCGGTAAGTTAAAGTAACAATTAAAATTTAGTTTGGTTTGTTGTAAATTGATTAATCTCCTCGTTTTCTAGATTGTACCATCAGAAGAAGGGGTAAAGCAATGTGAATATTGGACACACAAATGTTTTGAACTAGGGAAAGCATGGGCCCTTGACATTGATAGCTTGAGAATAAATCAAATTTGTGAGTATTATTCATGTGGACTGGATCTACTAGGTCTTGAGGTGAGAACTTTCGAGATAACTAGTTTAATGTGACGAACTAACTCAAGTAAGATACATTAACATTGCGGAAATTACAGACAATTGGAACTGTGACCGCCCGTGACATTCTCGGTTCTAAATTGCTAGTCATTGCTGGTATGCGATTAAATTATGTGATTCAAACTAATCGAAAGGATTCAATTGAGATAGTTTCTGCTCTAAGTACGAACTTATCGAACTGGCTGAATAAACTGGTGAGTTGTCGCTTCGCAGGTTATCCTAATTTAAACAAACAACTTGAAGAAATAATTTATATGCTATCATATATTTTTTACAGAACTACAGTATGCTGCGAAGCCTAAGATTTCCGAAAACATCTATTACGGAACTAGCGAAGCAAATAGTCCTACTACTTCCAGATTCCAATTACGATTACAAATTGGCTGAAGAGCTATTACACTGCAGTAGCTTTTTATGCTAGCTTATTGTTGTCTTGAAAACATCGATTTATGCGTGCAGCGTTCCAAAAACTTCCTGAGCTAAAATAAACAATTTGAAACCCAACTGAATTTGCAAGTGCATTTGAAAAGTACAAATTCTTGTCGCACAAACTGTTAGATTATTACGGAAGTCTTTGACATAGCTTCAAAATGGAAATACCTGGAACTTACGCTGAGTACATGGAAGCCAACCCTGGCATGAGGCTTCCTGAATGGGCTATCAAAAAGGTCAGTGAAATGTGCTTTGTCGAACATGTTTCATTCATGACGATAGCTCATCTCCTGCACTCCTCCTGCTCTACAGAGATCATTTTTGACACCCTACTTGGAAAAAGTCGGTGATATTCGACCACCCTGGAAATTCCAGTGGGTCATAAAGCGCAAGTTGGCTTTGATGGCTTGGCCGCAGTATCCAGAGCACTGTCGCTTTCTTCTGAAGAACGGACTTCGTCGAATCGTCTCACTTGCCTCCGAAGCTCGACCTCCGATTCATCAGTTCACTGAGTTCTACTGGATGGAAATCCCTGTGGAAGAACTGACCCCACCCACATTGGAGCAGATCAAGTTGTTCATATGCTTCTGTGAAACTGCTCGTCAGTTGGACGAAGGCGTGGGAATAGCTGACCGAGTCGGTCGTGGACGTTCGGGAGTGTTTGCATCGTGCTACTTGATTCGCTATTGTGGACTGACTGCAGAACAAGCCATAAATCAACTCCGACGGACACGTCCTGGAGCTGTTGAAACGGTTGCTCAGGAGAAAGCAGTTGAAGACTACTACAAAGAGCTCTGCAGATGCCCACCTGATGATGCTTGCTGGCAACCGGAAAAGTACCAGTAGTATTAATGAAGCTTCCTACACTGTCCTCAATTCATACGATTCAATTTCAAGCTTTGAAAATGATCTGCCAAATTCACGTTTATGCTGCGACGTAATCAACATCTTTCCCTATATCATTGTAATTCGTGTGACCTTGTCCATCTTTCATTAGATGGGAAGAATATCTGAATGTAGTTTTAACAAACTATTTCGAAATCAATTTGTAGTAAATGAAATTTATTGCTCTGTAAATTATGAATGAAAGCCAAAATTATTTTTTATAGAGAATGTCACATCTATTCACGTAGTCCGTATCTGGTACACTTATGATTACTTTCAGGAACAATTCATTAGTATAGAAGATATTACATTAGTATATTACAGGTTATAGGTACATCGCATTTTACGTCATGCTGTTCTGGTTGTAGTTTAAAAATCTCAATCATAATCACATCGCTCATCACAGTAATTCACACACATGTCGCTCAAGTAAATTGTTATTGAACAAGAAGACAATTAGCAGTCTGGGTAATAAAAACCCACCTGGCTCGTAAACCCTAACGTTAAGTACGCTACGAAATACTTTTACATAGCAAATTGCACCGAGAATCAATGCACGGGGAATATGGTGAAATAGCATCCGTAATTTCCATAAAGTTCATGCGCTTCTGTAAACTTATTTTCTAAAAGGATCCTATTTTATTATTAAATATTGCCATATCACATCCCACCATGACATAAACCTCCACGCAAACGACTAAATTAATGTTCCTTGCATTTCAATCTTGCGGAAAACCTAGCTCCGACAAAAATGATCTAAAAATGACTCGGTCGCACTGCACGTATATTTCATATCCTATTTCAGCTATTACGAGGAACGGTAATACTCACCAAACTCACCCACGGAAAAACTGACTGAAGTCTAATAGCATATTGTAATTCTCCTTAAGTCTTTCTTGCCCCCAACTGCTAGTCTTGCTGAAGATCCTTAAGCAACTCTGTCTCTCTCATTAGCATTCAATACCAAGTTATGATTGCTATCACAAAGAAAGTAAATTGTTTACTCAGAAGTAACCGTACAGTCTATTTCTTTCGTAATGCGATTTAACACGAAGAAAGCGACTCTCCATGCAAAACTAGCTTTCACGAGGCGTACAAAATATTTACTCTTCGGGTAATTGAGTTCCTGAGATCGTCTTTTGCTTTTACATACTTTCTCTCTAGCAAAACTGCTACTGCTGTTGCTGCTGCTGTCAAACACAGCATTAGTAAGAATGTAAGAATGTAGGTTAGCCACGCACTACTAACTATTCATCCATATTTTGTCCATTGTCTTTACCAAAATAGCTTTCTTTCACTTGAACTCTCTCACTCTTTATCGTATTTGGCACATATCGAAGGAACTCGACCCAAAGCCCTCAACACGATTAGAATACAAAAGACCTTTAATTAATTACTTGAATTTTGAAAAGTGTGGATAACTGTATGTATTCAGTATACTGCTTGCAAATTGACTTTCAGCAGCTTTGGCTTCTGGGCAGACCTTGAAGTACTTTGAGAGCATCGCAGAAGCCTACAGATCGCCTACTTAACTCCGTTTTTACCGACTAATCAGCAGATTCATGAGATCTGCAAAATGGAGTTATTTCGGAGACGTCGTGGTCTAGGTCATGATATTCCTCTGAGATTTCCGTGTGACCCAGCAGAGACTCAGCTGGACTCTTCTGTCCCTTGAGGAATCCCTTCGATGAGCCCCCAACAGAAGGAACACGAATGAAACTCGTCTCTGCTATGTTCCTTCCTACAACTCCATTCAGATGATCTTCATCTTCCGAATGCGAGTAATTTCTTTTCTTGTCATTTCCTCCTTCCTGGATTCTCTCGATGTTTGAAACTGGGGGGAGTAACGGATGATCAAACATACAAGAAGGATCGTTTACCAACCCTGCAATTCCATCTTTCTTGGGAAGAGGAACAGAAGAAGAATTCGTTGAGGGAGGGATGATGGGTTTTACTTCCAGTTTAGTTGAACGATCCAATTGAGATTGGATAGCAGTTCCAACTGTTTTGGGGGACGGTCCTTTGGGGGGTCCGTCTCCATTGGGGGAAGGGTGCGGAGGTTGATGGTTGTTGTGATGTTGAGCGACCTTCGTCTCAGTGACGGATCCCAGTCTAAGGACCGTTTGCATGGTTTGCAACGTGTTATTCGTTGACTGTCCTGTTTTATATCGAGCTGCTCTTCTCGTGCACATTCCATGTCTTGAGTGTTCACATACATTGAGTGTGGCACAAGAGAAAGGTGAAGGAAGACAGACATGCAAAAGAGTGGAAACAAAGTTATCAAACCAATGTGACTCTCGTACAATACTCACTCAGTCAGTCAGTCTCAATTCAACCAAAAAACCCAAAATGGACTTTTCACTTGAAATGCCTCCTCCTCATTAAATATCAAACTATTCCGGAGAACGATGAAAACTGCTGACCAGGGGCCGCTAATAAAATGGTTAGTTGCATGAATAGTGAAAGTGGTAAAGAGAAAGTTTTTAGAGTTTGTTATAGGAAATAGAATGTTAGGTTAAGCTGGATGCAAGGAAACTTTTCACGTGTCCACTTGATTAAACCTTCGGCAAACTGCTACAATTTTCTTCTTCTACTGCCAGAAATTTTAAACTACAAACTGCACAACTGGAGCAAAGGCTAATAGGACTGATTTACACGTAATTCACACATACAAAAAGGTTTTCAGACTTTACACTGAGGACAAACAGTTAACAGTTCGTTAGATACACAGGACAGTGTGAAAGGAAGACTAATTTTGCAGATAAATAAGTTAAATCACGGATGAAATGCACTAGAGCTTTTCAGCTTTAAATGAATTTATCTCCAAGTACACATCACCCTGTACATTATTAAGCATCTATGGTTCTAGATTCTATACTCTATACACACGTGTTTCAGGGTAAGTACAATTTGACATGAATTTAACATACAATTGGAGAAAGTATTGAAGTATGTAACAAGACAAACGTGTAGATAAGGACTGTCTACATGATGTCACAGGTCAGTCCAGGTAAAACTAAATGGCACAATATAAATACAACAGTACAAGTGGTCGTGTATAAAGAAACGGTAAGAAGAACTAGGGAAAAAAGAAAGAAGGGAAAGAGAGAGAAAGCGAGTGCGGAGAAAGTATACCGTTGAATAGCTACCTGCTGAGCAGAAGTAACAAGTCCCTCCGGTACTGCTTTGTCATTATAGCATACAAATATGGATTTAGCGTTGAGTTCAATGGGTAGAAGAAGACTAGCAGAATCTTCGAATCTGTCACACCTACGCAAAGTTAGAAACAACATAATAAATTACTTACACACACTTCCTCTTTCATGACATTCATTTCACTTCATCTCCACTTTAATTTAAACGGGGGGTGATGAGTTGAGGTAAAAACGCCATTCAAGAAGCGTCAAGCTTAATGAGAGAAAGTAGGTCGAAGAGTTTTGGATGGCATCACTTTCTCCAAGTGTGCGGTTAGTTTAGTGTACATATTTACTCATTACTATTTCACCAGTCATGCCACTTGAGGGTTGATGTTGATGATACGGCTTGAAGTAGATGGAAATTTGGGAAAGTATGCCAAATTACCGATAAGCGGGTAACCCCCGACGGCTGTGAGGCCGAAGAAAGCCACAGGAGCCCAACAAGCGAAGTCAGTGAAGACTAGAAGTGCCATTTTCTTGGCGATGGCAGTGTCAGCGGAAGAAGCTCCAGGTGCTGCAGCTCCTCCGCCATGACCAGCCACGGCTCTGTACATCTGAAGATATGCGGTGGCTACGATGAGAAACGCAAGTCCGTTGAAGAGAAGGAGGAAGGAGAGGTAGACGACAGCCCCAACAGACTCAGCTTCCATGGGAAGACAAATGCTGAAAGTTTTATTCATGTCATACTTTATCGAGAGGGACCTTTGGGGATGTGTATGTGTTATTGGATGGGAGTAATGGAAAGAATACTGTATGAGAATGCCTCGAGCACTTTGCCTACTCACTGAAGCGTTTAACCAACATCAAACTTAATTACATTTGTGAACTGGATACATTTGGGAAGGAAGGCTACAAGTTTGCGTAGGGAATTACGTAATTGAGTAGGGAGGTTGGAAGACTTGGAACGTACCTAGTTTTTGAATAGGAGGAGACACCGACAAGTGGGAGACCTGCGAGGAGAATGGCAAGGAACCATCCGAGGGACATGAGTTGAGCAGCTCCGACAATGGTGAGTCGTTTTGTGAGATGAATGGCTCGAGTGAGGGCGTACCACCTTTCTCCAGTAATTACAGCCAAAGTGAAGACAGAGAGTTCTGAAGCGAAGACAGTGAGGAAGCCAGCGATTTGACAGCCCCATCCTAATTGCCAGTCGATGGCGTAGTTAAAGTAAGAGCCGAGAGAGACGAGATCTTCAGTGGCTACCATCAGGAGATAAATTCCCATGCATAAATCTGCCCAGGAGAGGTTTGCCATTAGGAGTCTCTGCACTGTCATTCTTCCTGGAGCCAAAAGTAAGACGACCAGGACGACTGTGTTGCCCACCAAGGCTAGTGCAACAACGACCCTGTAGATAACACATAGAGAATACAATAGTTAGATAATGTAGGTAGGTCTGTCGATGGAATAAATGAGTTTTCATTTCGATGCATTCACTCGAGAAGAAGTATTAGTAGTTTGTGTATTAAGGGGAGTTCATAAAACACATGGGGAGCTTTCACCACCCAAGAGAAATGAAATGAAGTCTCTGCACGGCTGAACTGATGACGGGGAACATTTATTTTCTGTTTCTCTTCCGTCTTCCGCAAATAAGGATTCTTGTGTAAGAGGCAATTTTTACTTTCATTGAACAATTGCTTGTAGAGGAGATGGTAGGCTGTGCTTGTAGTGTTATTGCATCCGCCACTATCGGCTTTGTTCTGGTTTAAGAGACAAAGTCAGTTGAAGTGGGATGAGCAGAACAGTGTGAAAAAGGTGTTTCAGACTCAATGCTCTTCAACGTGAAATTACACCACACGAGAGTCAATCAGATTGGAGAGAAAGGCCATTTACAAAGGTTATATGTTTATCGGTCTATAAAAGCTTTATACGTTATTATTGCTTTTGCATCGTGTTTTGTAGGACTTTCTCGTGGATTCAAGCTGCGAAAGAGGATTCGTGGGAAGGAAGTATCTACACGGGAATTTCATGGTTTCACGGAGTAGTTATACAATAACGTAGAAGGACTTTCTATTGTGTAGGCTGTTTCGCAATCTTTTTCTTGACCCGCTTTTCCCGTCTGTGGATTTGTTTCAAGCAGAGAGAGTTGAGAGACTAGGCTTATCTGGAAAGAAAGACTGACTGGGAGTTGGGAGGAAGTTTAACTTATGCAATCTATGGTATACTTGAGGATAGCATATAGAAGAAGTAAGTGAGTAATCGAATCAACAGATTTATATGGGACAAAGGCACAGAGATCTCCTTGAGGAGACATGATAAGCTCATTCAATCTCCTTCGAAAGGGAATTTGAGGAATGCAAGAAAGAGTGAGTGAAAGTATACCAAACCAGACTACCACCACGCAGAATGAGTGCAAGAGAGTCTTCAGAGATAGTGATAATAGTGAAGCATGTCAGTCACTTTTTCAGTACCTACGTTATTTTCCACTCGTGGAGAAAGTGAGGTTAGAAGCAGATTGTACAATCCAAGCAAGCTGTTCTAATGGTGATACCAAAGACTTTGTTATAAAATAAGCCAGTAGTGACTTTCCACGATATGTAAATTTTTGAATCATTGCATAGATGATGAGTTTAGACGATGTGTGAGCAGACATCAGTAGAAGTGCGTTAGGAATTAAGAACCTTGAAATTAGAGCCAGCTCAGAGAGTATTCAACAAGCCATTTAAATTAAAAGATTGAAGATTAAGGATGAAGTTCTAAATAAAGTGAGTGAGTAAGATTCATTTGAGATTAATCATAAAAGACCCAACTTTCTCTTGACTTTCTCCACAAGAGAGATTGGGAGATGTCTGGAGAAGCCAGAAAGAAGATTTCTTTTTCATTTCCCTAATTCCACACACAGCCAATGTCTGGCGATTTGCGTAGCTGAGTACGTCTGAAAGTATGAGTTACAGACTCGTAGTTAGTTGTGTAGTTGTGTAATTCATTTTTCCAAGAGATTTAGCAATTTGAGACACATAAATCTTCCAGTGGAGGAGAGAGGCGAAGAAAGGTCGAGGCGAGAGATGAGTTGGTGGCGGTGGCTCACCAAGTTAATTTAGATTTGAGTTGCATGCATGCGGAAATTGAAAGTGGACAATCTATTCAACTTTCTCTCGTGGTGTACATGTGTAATAAAATAAGTGTGTGTGGTTGTGTGTGTGGTAGTGGTTCTTTGTTGTTGCGTTTGGGAAAAGATGACTACTTTAGATACATGTGTAGAACTCTAGTAGACTAGTAGAAGTGTAGTAAGACCCTATGTGATTCTCAGAATCCTCACAAACCAAATTTGAATCACCGTTTGCGAATCTCTATCTCTCTGCCATAAGTGTAGCTCCACTAAAAACCAATTCCTCCCCGAAGGCCGTTTTCAAATCTGACTCGCATTCAAGCGTATCTCGAACATGAAACGTGGTAGCTTTTGACTATTCTGGGATACTTGCTTTCTCCTCCAGTGGGGAAGGTGCCTCGAGGCTCGTGTTCTCTATTTCTGTCTGTCGGAAGCGGTTTATAATAAAGACATACAGTTTTCTCCGGTAGAATGAGTTTCTTTCTTCCTCTGTGTATTAGTAGGGTTGCAGAGACAATCTAATATTGTGTGTTGGAGTGTATAGAATAAGGGCACATAGGCCATGTTCGTATACATATGCCTAAGCACACGTCCTCAGGATTTGATCACATGAAAGATCAATCGAGCTTTTCTAAATTTCTAACTCAAGTAGAACGTACACAGGGACACACAGAGGAAATGCTCTAAAGGCAAATATTCTATTACTTTCGAAAGACATACCAACTTGCAGAAAGCAGAGACAGCTTTCTTTTTGTGATCAACGACCTGAAATATGTGCATTTAGAGCTAAGACGATTTTGGTATGTTGCAGAGTATACATTTAAGGTGGATTTAAGAAATGTTCCTTCAAAAATTTGATTCAGATTTAAAGTCAGATCTTGTGAGCCTCCAATCGGTCTTTGGATTTTGGAGTACTTAAGGACGCAGACCTAGCAACGATAGAAGATGGAACTGTGGAACTTTGAGGAATGTGAATACAAAAATGTAGGTACGACTTCTTCTTAGGTAACGTCTTTTGTGAACTTGTGGCCATCACCATGAACAATAATAAGCCTTGGCATCTTGTTACGTAATCTTATTGGAAGGCCCTAGACACATTTGCATGATAGGAGAGAGAGTTTCCACAAAGAAAAGACTGTGATAAGAATCTCTCGCTCTATTTTGTATTTTATGCCTTTCTCATTTCCTGCTTGGATTGACACAGATTTTTACAACACATTTTTTAAAACTGAATTCTCCATATTTCTCCTGGAGTGTTCACGTAGCTTGTTGGTGAGAACGCAGCTCCGATGTATGAGAACCAGTGCACCTTGACTTGCCGTTTGGTATGCTTGAAAAAGTCTAAATTATTGCATCGAGAGAAAATACGCTTTTGTATTTGTGGTAATGGGAGCATTGGGATTGGGATACAGTTTCTTACTCACATTCCGAAAATTGCGAGACGCGAAATATTTTACCCCTAGGACGTTTTGTTGTATGTCTACGTTGATATAATCCCTCAAGGGGTTTGCCCTGGCAAAGGTTTAGGAGAATAAAGTAAAAAAGAAGTAGGAGTAATCTATGAATAGCTGCTGTCTGAGATTCGAAAACAATATTTTTTTATCTTCAGCAAGAGCAAACACTCTTTATAAGAGACGGAGTTTGCCTAAATTGAAACTTGTTTTTGGAATGATTGGAAATGTAATACTTTTATTGATAACTTTACAACAGAAGATGATTTAGTTCTTGACTTTCATCTCATCTCAAAGGAACTAAACGATCTTAAGAATAGCAATCACAGCTACCACACACGAATATATTGGAATATTGCGAATAACCTGCAGCGTAACTTTCTCCAAGTTCTTTTTTTAACTTTTCGACTTGCGACTTGAGAATTGGCCGAACCTCTTCCGTGTATACTCACTCCATCAATCTCACTTTCTATTTAAGTTTAGATTGGTTCACTCACTGTTGTGTAAAGTTAAAAAGTTTTAGTAAGACACCAGAAAGTAGCATCTAAATGTTTATCTGTCCTGCTCCTTAAAGTTACTTTAAGTTAGAAATTATAATCTTTAATGGAGTCATTCAGTTTGAAGAAGAACTTGGTTAACTTACAAAGAGTTTTTGTTTCTTTCCTGATAGTTAAAACTGATGGTGAAAGAAGAAGAATGAGCTCGCTTATGTGGAAAGGGTGTGTGGTGTGTGTGTGTGTGTGTGTGTGTGTGTGTACAGGAGTTATAATTTAGTAGCAGTTTTTGTACTTCAGAGGAAATCCTGAAGCCTTGGGAGTTAGGAACCTTCTTATAAAAGTTTTAGGCTGATGCATAATGAATAATCTCGGTGAAAGCATTCTCTTTCTCCTTTCCCACAACGTGAATACTCATAAACTGTTTAGGAACGGAATGTTGAACGTGCTAAGGATGCAATGAAGTGTGAAGTCTTGAAGGAAAGTAGGAACGAGGACAGATGAGAATTCTGTGAAGAAAGTATTGTAAAGGGAAGGCTGTGAGCTTTCTGGAAGCAGTGGGAGCCTGTGAGCCGAACAATAGAAGTAATATTGCTGATCTCTGTTGGTGGAGGTAAAGGAACGAAGAACAAAGCTCCCCATTAATCAGTCGTCTTTGCTGGGCTACACATCACTTTTTAATTACGCCTGAAGTACGAACCTCCTTAATAAAATACACGAGTAAAAGTTAATTCAACTGTAGGTCCGCCTCCAAGTTTTTTAGGAACGGCTTAATTGAACAAAGCTGCTTGAAATTAACGAGTACGTACTTTTAGAATGCAGTGGTTAAAGTAGGACTGCTATGACATAAGACCCATACTACTGGGAATCATGGAGAATGAAGATTGTTCCAGGACTAACAACAGAAGTTTTTGTGGTCTTGTCAGTTGCACTCTCATGAATGCGAATATTCTGCACTACTCTAAGAGTGTTTTTGCATGGATTTTGTTCCTTCTTTGAAGTTCTTTGATACAAAATGTGCAGAATGCAGATTTAAAGGTCTCTAAAAGTTTTATTGTTTCCTGGAGGAACTCGGAAAGAAAATGTGCTTACCAAACAGCACCTCGTAGCCAGAGGCTGCCCATGATGTCTTCGCAAGGGTTGAAAGCATCTGGAATGGGGTGACATTGGACCTTTGGTGGTTTCCTAACTGAGACGTTTCCACATAAAGTAACTACTGTTGGAGAAGGGGTTACGCTTCGGTGGAATACTCCGATGTCATCGTCAAACTCCCCTTCACTAGAATGCCCGAATTGAGTCCACACATCCTTCTCAAAGTCACTGGCTTTCTCTAAATCATCTGAGTAACAGGACATTCAATACATGTTATTCTGGAAGAGGCTGTTTATATTGGAACTTTAGGACAGGTTGAGGGATATGAACATGAAACGAGGTGAAAGCGTACATTGTTTAACTACTGATTGATTACTCAAGCTCGGAATACTGTGAATAGCTATAACGTTAAGTTGTTTTGCTAGTTATTCAAGCACAAAGCGTGAACAGGCGTTTGGTGTACGAATGCAAAAGAAGCTGGAACTTCCCTAATTGATTATTAGGGAAGTAGAATAGGCAACTGAAATCTGAGACGCGTTGATCAACACACAGCTAACTGGCTTTCACATTACTCTTTGCCACTTCCGGTAGTTTCGGGACACAAGTCAGTAATCTTTAATATTGTTATCTGTCTAGCAGATGGAGATCTAACGAATATAATGAACACGTTTTGTGCTCATATACTTCCTGGACGCGGACTACTTGGGTTACTAGCGTAGTCAGCAGTTCACAAACAAGCTTGTTAGGATTTTAGTAAGAAAGTGCAGCCAAAATAAATAGTGTGAGCTTACTGGGATCTAAAGAGCCAAAAGATCTTTCTGGATCGAATACGTATGGATCGAATGGATCTATTTGGTCGTGATGATCGAATCCTCCAGCACTCGAATCGTCTGAAGGGTAAGTTTCGTCTTCGGAAATAATGTGAGCTTCGGTGTTTTTAAGCGTGTAGGAGTTCACGCTTCGTTTCCCTGCAATATTAATTATACCGATTCTTTCAATAGGGAAATATTTGCTTAAGATAATGAAAGGTTCTTATAGACAATAGGAAAATCTGTTAAAGGTACCAAATTCAGCATGGGGCAAAAGGGAATCAGACTGGGTCAATTTTGAAAATTCTCTTCGCCTTCTTTTCCTTGAGAGCTGAGTTGGACTGACATTGGACGAGGTCTCTGACGCTGCTGAAATTGTTGGAGTTGATGTTGTAGATGAGTGCAAATTCTTGCATAGCTCCGTTACAGCGTTCAGGATGAATTCCTAAGATGAGTTATCAATTTAAGCTTGTGTTAAGCCAATACAGGTTAAAACAATAGCTTATTAATTTATCAATTCTCAGATGAGTACCGGGGTAGTGCTACATAACGCATGGAAAGATTAACGTCAATCATGTTTCCACGATCCGAACAAAGAAAACATAATGGAGAAAGTAAGTTTGTGTGGGAGTAAGTTTTGTTTCTTATTGTCAAGCCTTTAAATATTACCTTGTAATTAAATCATACGATCAAAGTTAAGAACAAGTATGTCGGGGAAAATAGAATTTAGGGAGACTGACTACCGCCGACCGACATCCACAGAGGAGAAATAACTTTCACTGCCTTGAGAAACGGGAAGTTAAATGGAGAAGACGTGGAAAGACTCCTGAGAACTTTGGGACGTAATAATAATGCAATAATCATGTTGGAACTCTGCGAGTCACGATCGTAAAATTCCTACTTGTCAATCTAAAGTTTATTTGTTGTGCTTGTGTGTATCTAACTTGTCCAGACATTTAAGCCCCCACCAGGCTTTCTTTAACCTGATGCGATTTCAAGGTTATTAACGAGTCTAAGTCAAAACGTAGGGTGTGAAAGTAATGGATTTCGAGTGATTCGTGACTTTAATGCGACAACAACTTACGAACACGACCAGCTTCAAACAAACTTACCTTGTACTTTTGAAAAGCAACGGGATCGTGAGTCTCTGGAAACTCGAAAGCACAACAGTGGTACGGCCAAGTTAACTTTGCTTCTCTGAGATTCTGAAACAAATTGAGTTCTCATTAGGTTCCCCTTAACTCAAGGATAATTGAAGAATAAACGAAATTCTTGATTAAACTCGAAGATTAAATGTCAGAGAAGAAGGAGTACGTAGAATAAATAAGTGCGATTTAATATTGAGTGCTACAGTACATCGATTTTCCCCAAGTAGAAAACAAGACCTGTTATTTTGGTTGTCTGGTTTGTTGCACTGCTACGTTGTACGTAAAGGGAAAGGTGATGGACAAACTGGTTGGCACACCTCAAGGGATTCATTAACTTTGTACAGGAGTCTCTGATGAAGTCAAAGATGATGGATGTATTGTTCTGCACTAATTCAATAGAACACAATTACGAGAGTTTCTCGTGTCTGTTGGGACTACCTGTTATCGCTTGTTTCTGTGCGTGTAGGTACGCCTACTACAGTCTTACAGCAAAGATGGGCATTTTGATACACTCAACAGGAAAAGTAAATCTTCATACAGGTTGTGAAGGTCTTAGGTCCACACGCAATCAACTCTAATCAGTTGGATGGAAATAAACTACTTTCTCTTGGAAATGGAAAGCCACGCACAGCACACGT
The DNA here is from genome assembly GCA_034696585.1 of Isotomurus maculatus. Classification (NCBI taxonomy): domain Eukaryota; kingdom Metazoa; phylum Arthropoda; class Collembola; order Entomobryomorpha; family Isotomidae; genus Isotomurus; species Isotomurus maculatus. The sequence continues at coordinate 23,461 of JAQGAC010000245.1, forward strand.
TCTTTAGTGGAACAATAAGCGACGATGTCAACTACGCTTATCTCAAATTGGTGTTTAATCTTTCTTGTGAGAAGAATTGTGTTAGAAGGGAAGCTTTAAGGAAGCAACAGTGAGTTTGTTGGGTGTAGGAACGAGTCAGTGCTTTCTCTTAATAAATAATACCTTAGTATTTTAGCCTCTTAGGTGTTTTACTTTAGTACAATGTCCATTAATAACTGTCTTTCGTGTGTCACCTTGAGGGAATTATCAGTAATGAACGTTATGGAAAAAATACGAGTTTTTGGCAAAGCTGGCATTTTTCTTTTTACATTTTTTGTGGGTGTGTGGCGAGCAAAGTGGCGAGCCACATTTTTGCTGCGTAGTACGAGCGGAAGAAATGAGAAACAACAAGTCTGAAAACGAATGAACTGAAAGGGAAAAAGAAGTTTGTGTAAAAGCGGAAGTCTCGGTCACACTGAATTTCCTTGCGGATACGGAAACACGTCTGAGTGGGGAGAGAAAGTGATCCCTCTCCATCTTTAGTCGTTCCAGCCTTATTAATCTTTCAAGATGAGATTAAGATAAGCTAAAAGTCGTTTCGGGGTGGAAAGATCGGGTAGGAATGATAGAATTCACATATCTGAAATTGGTTTCTCGTTAATCTCAATTTCTTTGGGATCGTTTGGGGTTTCGAAAAAGATGTAACAGTGTCTTATGATGGGTATGATGCTTTTGTATGATCCTGAGAAAAGGCGAAGGAAGATTTGTGCGTGTTTGTCCTTTAGGCGAATTCAACTTTCTTTGGGAACAAAAGAGAGACAAGAAAGGGTGAAGGGAAGAAAGATCCTTTCTCAATTCTCAAGTCGAAGTTCGAGATAGATTCATTGGAAAAGTTCTCTCTGTTAAATACATCCAACTTAATTCTATTTCCTCATTCCCTAGGTACAGATTAGGGATTCCATTTCTTTTCCATTCTTGTTGACAGAGACTCACTTCGAAGTGATATATCGATGGGATGACACTAAGGGTGAGGACGTCCTCCAGCCGAAGGGATTCCAGTTCTTTAAGACCCAAAGTGGGCAAGTATGTTATGGCTGTTCCCGAGAGATCCCTGCAGAAACAGAAAGTTGGAAATTACATTTTTATGAACTTCTTTCGAGGAATTTTAATTAAAATTAAAATTGGATGGATGTAACTAATTTTAATGTAAAATTAAACTGTGCGTGTAGTGTTCATTGTGAAAATGAAAGATTACTCCGGACGGGGTTCATAAAAGAACATTATTTCTTCATTCACGTCGAATAGTTCAAGAGTTGGGATTTTAGTCATGAACTGTTGACTGTTGATCAAATTATGTTCCCTTTGAAAACTGTAACAAGAATTCTCCTGATAACGCTAGCTACTAATCAAGTACCGAATAGAATGAGCTTCGTTAACCTAACCAAATTTGAGCTAATCCGATTCAGTGCTATCCATCGACAACTTCAAAGTGAAGACAAGGCTTAACACTAATGAATTAGAAAGTAATGAAATCCCTGATGAAAAATTGCACTTCATGAGCTCAGTGTCAATATGCCAAAGAAGAAGAGTCCAATTTGTGAGATTTATTGCGTTTCTTTCAGCACCTCCACAATGAACATCTCCTTCTCTTTTTCTTCCTTTTACTTAAGATGAGCTTTACGGGATAAAAACAGAAAACTCCGTTGTCCACAATGACCCGCACTGCTCTTAAGTACGTGAGTTCTTTCAGAGTAAAAAATCGCCATCCAATCTTACTCTTAGGCATATGCTAAGAAATTGGCACGTTCTACCCCGATCCTTCTATTGCACGAAGATTGAAAACTTTCATGGGATATCCACAGAAGTTTCTCATGAGTCATAACTAATGGTGTGAAGTCATCAAGAAACATAATATATTCTCATATGAGAAATGATGCTGCGTGCCACTCCTGATAAATTGTTGGCATATCTTTCCGCAAGCAACAATAATTCCCGTATACGGTTGGTTTAATTCGCTCGCAGCCAACAGTGAAGTAGAATGTGAGTTGTAGGCAAAAATGATTTTATTGGTCATGAAGGAAAATAAAAAACGTGAGGAAAAGTAAAGTGGGGGATGATTGTTGGTTGGGTAAGCGAATCTCACGGAGAAAACCTTCGAAGGAGTTTGTGAAAGAACTGCACGAGATGAGATGTGAGAGGAGTCCCAAATCAATCGACTTTTCCTGTGTTAACAGTCTAAACTGAATGTTCTGGTGTATTTTTCTTAGCAAAACGAAGGCAAGTCATATAGAACTTGCAACCAGAAGTCTTTTAGAACTTTTTCTTGGAAGACAGAATATATTTTATTTTCTGTGAGAAAGTCCTAGTCAGCTTGTTTGAAAGTGTTAAAAAACCTTGAACAGCAAAATCGCAAACTTTTGATTTAGCAGTTTCATGATTTCTAGCTAATCAGTTAATTCTGAAGAGATTTCACCGGAAATACAATAGGAGAGATGAAGAAAAAGAGTGAGACGTGATTTCACAAGGAAGTTTAGAGTTGAAGTTTTTATACAAAGGAGATGAAATTAGAATTGTTTCAACTTCAATTATTATAATAATGATTCCGTTGAAATGCTTGTGAAGAATTATTTGTACCAAAGAAATGGATGAAGAGGTTTGATTTTTAGAATGAAGAAAGAGTTTATATAATTAGAAAGGAGAATGCTTAAGAAAGTGGTTAATTAAAACTTACAATTTACGAAGACTATCGATTCCAACGAAACTCTCGGGATGGAGGGACGTCAACTGGCGATTTCCTTTCAAACTTCTGCAATTAAGAGGAAAGAGGCATTTATTAGGTTCTGAGACGGAGATCATCAGACAACGGCTGGAACTGTTGATACTTAAGAACGAGTAAACTTCAGGGAACATAATCCGATTTTGTGTCCACTTTGTACAGCAGACGATGGAAGGAAATGGAAAAATAACATGGGTAAGTGTATGATGGGAGTCTTTGTGGTTACTACTATTTTATGCCTTTTGCTGTGGTCTCTAATGTGGCTTTCCCCACAAGTTGTTCTTAAGCTGAAGCTTGTCTAGTGTGTTTACTACACTCCGAACTTTCACCAGGTATTTTCCACAGACTCCCTACGTTCCTGTGGTTGCCCCAGTCCTGGAGTAAATTACGAATCTACGAGACTTCGTTACATAGAAGACGATACGTACTTAGACATCAAAGATATATATATCTACCATAACGAAATTATCCTCTGTTACGTCTGACTGGCGTAGGCTTGGAATTCTGTGGATAGTACTTTAAAATTGTTATCTCATGGAACCGGACACAAACATGTATATACTTCCCTTTCCGCTTGTCCGAGTTTGCTTTTTACATTTACAGATGGCAAAAAATTGTGAAACCCCGGTTTAGAATTCTACTGTTTTGTTATGTTGGTTTAAAGGATCACTCGGACCAGTTAGGTATCAAGATCAAGGGCAACGTGATTAGAGAGTCCTTGCGGTTTCATCTGCACTGCGATCTAATTTTGTGTAGCACCATTACAAGTGCACACAAATGTCTGATAATGTAATTAAAATGGATTCCAAGGACCAGTCAGAAGTGAATAGAGAAATACAAAGTGAAAAGGAAAGAAGCCACATGAAAAGGAGAAAGTAGTTTTGGAAGTCAGTATACTTACAGTCTGGCAATGGTTGATCCTTCGAATGCTCTTCGCCCAATTTCTTTCAAGTCATTGTATTCGAGTGATCTGTAAAATTTTAATATTCAGAATTCAGAGTGTTACTACTAGTAAGATATGGATTTCGTTGGGCTGACCAAACTGAATAGGTATGTGTGTCTGCAAAGGAAAAGGATTAGGTGGGGAATAAAGAAGGAAGTCTGTGAAGATGCAGCACCAAATGAAACTACATCAAAATTTTAGAAAGCTACTTATCCCTGTCAAGAAACCAGAGACAAGGAAATATTCTACGTGTTGAATAAATTACACTTATGTAAGTTGTACTACGTTTTATCAAATTCATGTTGGAAGTTAGATCTTTTTTTCTTTCGAGAACAATTCGGAAATGAAGACATGAAGAAGAGTCCGCAGAGACTTTGTGAAGTTTAGAATGATCTTTTGACCGACAGAAAATATTGTTTACTACACATCAACTGGAGAAGTTTGTTTAGTAGGTTAGAGGTTACATAATATATAATGCTGAAGGGCAAGGCAGCGAAGGAAAAATATTTACGCAGTGAGAATAATAAGCAATAACCGTTTTAGAAACAGCCAAGTTTGCCTGAGGTTAAGTGTGTGGTTGCCGTAAATAAATGTTGCGCAACAGATGAAGGAGAAAACGTGAAAGTCTGGATGTAATCTTGTGTATAGTTTTTGAAGAGTTCGTGTGACCATAAGGTGGCGATGGGAAACTACAGAATACTGTTTTAATGGTAAATAGAAATAGTAGAAGTTAGTTTAGATGTTAGCGGGCCTGGAAAAAGTCAAAATCTGCCGGAAACCGGAAATTCCCAAAAAGCCGGAAAATGTTCCCGCCAAAAAATTCCCGCTTAAAATTTTCGGCGCGAACAAGTTCGCGCCAATTTTTTAAAAATATTTTGTGGCGCCAAGAGCTTCCCGCCTAAATTTTTTCGGCGCCAAGAGCTTCCCGCCTAAATTTTTTTGGCGCCAAGAGCTTCCCGCCTACATTTTTTCGGCGCCAAGAGCTTCCCGCCTAAATATTTTTGGCGCTAAGAGCTTCCCGCCTAAATATTTTTTGGGACCGGAAAATTTCCCTCATTTTGCCGGAAGCCGCCGGCACCGTGGCACCGCATTTTTTCCAAGCCCGGATGTTAGAGGAAAAGTTGTAGTAACTCTTAGGGGTTTCAGTTTCTGTTATTGATAGAAAGTTTCTCGTGTTGAGTTTGGTTGGCCATAAGAGATGTAAACTGAATCCATGCCAAATAGAAAACAGGGATTATCTCAAAATCCCCGTCTTCGCTTGTGTATAACATTCATGAGCACCTCTCTTCAGCCTTGTGGTACACTGGATACGCATAAGAAATGAAAAAGCACAATTTGTGTGGGATCAGCCAACGAAATCTCCCACGGATTACTTTCCCCATAAATATCGCAAATGCAGGGTGAGTTAGTTTTTGGAGTCTTTCGAGTTTCTCTCACTTCACGAATGGGCAAAGTTTTCATATTCGTTGAGAAAGCCGGTGACTTTGACTTGTTCGTGTGCAAGACGCAGAGAGAGCCTTGAATAGAATCCGTATCACTGGATTCACCTCTTCACCTCGAACATCTGGCAACCAGCGGTGCTTATGCTGAAGCGTTTCCAGAGCTGATGAGACGTGACTACATTTTTTACAGCATTAAAGTGTCATGAACTGACATATTTTTGTGCGTTTTACGCAGCAAGTGGACAATTTGGTAAGACAAGGATGAAATGTAGGTTGTTTTGATGATCAAGTTGCAGATGCATGGAAAATTTATGGGAATTGTGAGTTGTGAGTTTGATGGTTTTGTTACTGACTTAAAGTTGCACTTTGTCACGTTATGAATTCTGACAGTGTCCCAACCAGGAACAGTAAAGTCATCTCATCACATTATAGTGACCTGTGGGTCATAAAATTCCCTCAGATGCAGAATTTTAAGTTGAATCGTGACTTATAAAGTTACAATTGCACACCGATGCTTCTTGGCTGAATTATTATTCTGAATCCCATGATGAACTTGTAATGTCATAATTGTGTTATCCTCATTTGACAGCAACGCGTCTTTGTAGGTCACAATGTCAAAAGTTCCACGCCTTGTGATAGACGGTTTTAGTTACTAAGGATAGAATTCATGCATTTGTTTCCTTTTTGATTTCATGCACAATAGTTGAATTTGTCGACTCACATTGCACAAATTGGGTTTTTGAGTATTGCAATCATGTGCTATTTTAAAATGACTATAATTGTTCCTCAAAAGGTGATCAGATGAAGTGACAAAAGTTGGTTTACCTGTCTATCAAAAAACCGATTTCAATAAAACCTTTTGAATTGCATGCATTTTTGTCCATCTATTCTTTCTAGTCACAAACAACAGACCACTAATTCCATGTCAGTTGATTTTTCTTTTGTTTTTTGACATTTCTGCAATTTCATTCCATTATCCGCAGTTTCGAAGGGCAAGTAGGCCGGATACAGGACATACGATTTTTCCAACAAACTCTTCTCTGTATTGTTAAGTGCCGTATCGAGTATAAAAGCACCCAACTCCAGTACATAACTATCACATGAAGTTGGGACTCACTGGAGGAATTTACATTTAGACATTCTTTACAGCAGTACTCTTGTTACACGTGTAATCAACAATGGGAATTCAAGGATATTTGAGTATCAAATTAGTAGCAATATTAGTAATATTGAACTTTGTTGGAAAGTCTTTTGGAGAAAAAGACTCAAAACCTTGTAACATGAAGTTTGAAAACGAAGAAAAGCTCAAGCAGGGAACTCTTGATTGTTTAAATAAAGTTAAACCGAAAATTGCCACAAATTATCCGAATGCAAAAACTGATCAAGAACTGCTTAAGGCATTTTTTCAAGACTTGGTGAAAGAAAATCCAGCTGATGACCACGTAAAAATAACCGTATACAAAATATGAATATAATTTGGATCATTAGTTTCTTTTTTTGGGTTTTTGCAGTGTTACTGGGAATGCCTGTTGTCACACGAGAAAATTGTAAGACAAACAGCTGAAACATTTATTTCTTGAGCGGTGTTCTCACATAAGCACTGATTACATTTCTAACTCTTGTAGATATCATCCGATGGACAAATAGAAAAAAGCAACTTCCTTACGGTGTTTAAGAGTAACGCATCTGAAACTTATATGGAGAATGTGTTTGAGATATGGAAGTCTTGTGCCGATAAAACAGGTCATTATAAATAAATTATATCATTTTTACACATGGCTAATTTTCTAAAGATCGGAAGGTGTTTTTAAAAGCGCACTAAAGATTATGACTCCTCATTTGTAAAAAATTCTCAATAGTTGAGCTAGCAAAACCTGACGGAGGGTTTAAGGCTAATCCTTGTAAGTTTACAGCCAAACTGCAGTATTGCGTGATTTCGGAAGGAAAAAAATCGGCTGACAAGGTACAACAAATCTTAACAATTAACATGAGAAATTTTTAAATGATGAAACCTTATTACTTCTTCTCTTTATGAATAAGATGGCTTGCTGAAGTATTAGCACTGCATCCTACTTATCAACAATAGTCACCAACACATGAAGACTACAATCCACCAGATAATAATAAAACAGGATTTAATTAAGAATAAATAAGTTACACAAATTACAATACCAAATAATGTGAACTACATATACAAAAATAATTCGATTAAATAACAGTTAATTGCTACCTGCTGTCTTTCGAGTAAAGCTAATTCCGAATTCCGATCTACGCGACGACTAGCATAGCGATGGTCAATTTGTCTGCTTATTAAAAAAAACTACAGTCTTGCAGATTCATGAGCTTTTCATTTAGTTTTCATCTTCAAAGTATAAGTTGGCTGAGAACTTGTTATCTTGGGATTGTACAGAATTACAGATACAGAATTATGAAAAAAGCATTTTTGCCATAAAAAATTAGACTTCTTACTGTTTTTCACACTGTAAAGATTTTGGTGCTGACAATAAAACTGAAGTAAAGCAATGGAAAAAATACTGAAGTAAAATGGTACATGATAAAATTTATTTTTTAATAATGAATATCCAGATCTTGGTAATGCATTCTGTCACCTGTCTACCATGTAACGAGTAGCCAGCCGTTGTAACGAAACAGAATTTCGTCAACGTTTCTAAGAAACGTCTGGCGGAATTGAAAGTTCTTCATATTTTTCGATGAAGTGAGAGAAAATATCATTCTACAATCTACAATATTGAAACAAGGACCTGTAAACCTTTCCTGTAAACTATTGTGGAAATCTTGAGGACTTAATTTCTCAAAGAAACTTAAAATGTCTGGTAAGTGGGTTGAACCTTATGTTGCCTCAAATCTTCGTCATAATAAAATCCTAAATTGATTAACCTACTAAAAGTGAACTCACAGATTAACAATTTATTTGTGTTGTGGTTTTTTGCGTGACTCGTATGACTAGGACTACGAGGAAAGTCAACGTCAGCACCAGCAACGATGGTTCAAACCCCAAAACTTGAGGTTCCAGCGTCTGATGCTCCAGATGCTGAGAAACAGGCCATGAAATCGACAAGTAAAGTCATGATTGCCACACGTAGCGATGCGTCAATTGGGGACGGTCCGTCTTTCACAGATTTCGACGATGAAATAGAAGAGGGGGAAAAGAAGGGAAGTAGATTCACGGGACTGAATAAAGCAGAACTGCAGGAGTTCATCAACGATCCTTATTGGATCAGAGTTCGATGCATAATGCACATACTTTTGTGGGTATTTATTGCCTGTCTGTTAGCAGGTGCGATTACCATTCTTGTTATAACTGTGTTAAGCCCTTGTGAGGGGTGAGTGAAAGCGAAAGTAAGGGCAAACAGTTAAGCTCACAGAAAACTAAAGCAGAAGCAAGGAAAGAATGTGACAGCATAATTTGTTTGAAATAAAACTTGATCACTTACAGTTGCTCCGTCTTGAGGTTTTTGAATGACCCAGGGATCAGTTTCGAAATCTTATTGTTCTCGAGATCTCTGCAAATTGTGTAGAAGGCGAGAAGTTACTTTTTATGAAAACTGTGTGCATGCTGATCATATACGTAAATAAAAAATAAAGGAAATCAAGTTCTTGCTGGTACATCTGGGCTACTACTTTCTGTCGGACTTTTAATGTTGAAGGACACATGGC
>JAQGAC010000246.1:0-32238 GCA_034696585.1 Isotomurus maculatus
GGGACCAAAAATGGTCTCCAGTTGATGATCGGTGCATATCCGGGGTCCAAAGTGGGGGTAAGATTTTTTGCCCCTCAGAGTTCCTGACGGGACTTAGAAGAATTTTTTTTGTAGTTCATGTCACGGGAACGAACAAGTTGGAAGGAGACCAACAGTAACTTCCCAAGCAAACATGCAGACGTGTGTAACCTCTATAAAGGGCTTCTTCTTCGTACTAATTCGCAATGATAAGAATTCTTGGCAATACTACGCAGTCCAAAACAAACTTTTATTTGCAGCAACACAGCAACAAATAAAATAATGAACCTGTGCACATATGAAGAAGGTGAGGGTCTCCGTTCTCCATATACATTTACGACTTGCTCATCTTCTCAAACTTCCTTGAGGGCTTGTTAGTCTGTTTAGTGCTAAACACCATACGATGAAAATATCCTCAGAAATCACACCAAAATGACCACGAATACCGCAGTAATAAATTAATTCACTCGTAGGTTGGCCACACATTGACCTGCTTCACCCAGAGGTTCACGATCATTTCAATTAAAGAGGTGGTGGTGACCTTTAACTTGAGGAATAAATCACACTTCACTCCAAACTCCAAACCATGTGGAAAATAATGGATGTCTTATCCTCATTGGTAGCAATGCATAATAGCGAATTTGCATAATACGAGTTGCGAAGCTTCTCGCGTCTACTTACTATGTACAACAATTAACGTATACATTTTGTTTGCTCATCTTCATGTAACAGTAAATAAGTTACCTAGAAGTTTTTCAATGAGTCACAAAAAATCACTGGAATTGTAAAGCTAACAGACTCCACACGGATGAAATATGTTTACTAAAGTTGAGGCTTCCTATTATTGAAAATAATTTGCATGCAAGCTCATTCGCACCAAGTTGAGGGTATGCCACACAATTTGCATATTAGCATATATCTCAGAGCAAACAAGACACACAGAGTGTGCTCATCTCAAAACCCATTATGGTAATTGAACAGTGAGCTTCCTCCTCATTTACCTTAAAATTCAAGAATTTCCTATGTGAACCCACAACTTCCGTCGTTAAAATTACAGCTATCTGTTTTTGTTCCAGCGACAGTCTTTTCCTTGCAGAGAACAGGTTTGAGGGGGTTATATTTTTCCTAGCTTATTTGCAACAATTGATGAAGATGCTCATCATTATAATTCTTTATTTAATAAAAATGGAGGACCCAAAGCATAACGAATTGATTTGATAGAGTGGCAGGCACTGATTGTGAATAGGTACGTATCCACGTTGCCAAAAACGCGTGAATTTGGTTTCATTAGTTTTGTGAATGCCAAGAATTGTTGGAAAATAATGACAATCGTACTAAGGACTCGTTGATTTCGTCTTGACAGATGAACTTGATTTTGAAACTCTACGCATTTTTTCCATTACGTAATTTCACACTTGTGATCAACTGATGTCTGCCAATTTTCTCAATTTTGGCTATTTAATGGATCCAATAGAGGATTACGATGAAGCGAAAACATTTTCTGAAATGGTTTTTGCTTGGAGCAGCTCAATTCAGCAAATATTATGTGAGTTGGGCACGTAACTCAATGGTTGGTGAATCGTTTGTAGTTAACGGTTTGTAAGTATTCTAACCTTAAACTGTCCGTACCTGTACCTATCCACGAAGTGTCGTAAAATAAAGATATAAAGACGTAATTAGCTGGTAAATGTTGAGTAACTTCTTTCGATGATGTGGATAGTGTGTGCGAGAGGCAATCCTTTTTGTACTTATTTTTAAGAAAATGTCTCCTATCATCATAATGACTTCCGTTCAAATCCTTTAGGTAATGGGAACCTGATTGACATAAACAACTGACAAAGAATCATGCTAAGAATACACAAAACAAATGTTGCAATTACTCTGATTGCCTGTATTTTATTAATAAGATTTACTGTACAAGTTAAGGTGTGAATCCTACGAGGAGTTTGAAGTGACCATAAGTTATATCGATTGATTATGAATTTATATATTCAGTTATCAAAAAACAAACCTTACAATACTTTATAATGTTCGAGTAGATGGTGACTTATGACTCTCGCATCTGAATTAAACTGCTGGAGGGTAGCAATATGTAAATTAGAGCACCAATTGGATGTAGGATAGACTAGTAAGTTGTCTTACTGCTACACACTGTGACTGACTTGACAAAGCATTTCCGCAATCTGCTCTTCTATCGAAAAGCAGATAAGAAACTCAGCAAGCAATTAGTGAGATTGGAAAAAGGCTCGGTCGATCGAGTAAATCGTAAAGTGAAAAATTAGAAATGAATTTGTGTGATGCTGTTCAATGAAAGGTCAATTTACTCTTCGTTATAATAATTATTATTTTTGTAACTCTGCGGACTAGAAATAAACTGAGCACGGAATCACTTAAGAACGAAATTAAGTTCCTCTGTCATCTTCTCGCTCAGGAGTGAACCTGCAAATATCGATGTAATCGAAAGGCAAGGTGAGGATTCGATCATCAAAGTTATGAGTGTCAGTTCTTGGAGAGGTTTTCTTTCCTCGTCGTGACTTGTTTCAGCGGACTACTCGTTCCCGTGTTCATCACTTTTCGTAATTAGTATAAGACAAATATCCATGCGTTGTGGTGAATCATTATAAATTACTTTGTAATAAATTGCAAAAAAATTAAAATGCACCTCGAAGCTTAAAGATGAAGTGGCTATTTGAATGGAGGCATAAGTAAAAATGGAAATCCAATGCACTTAATCCAGCTGGAATTGCATAAAAAATCTTTTTAATGAATAATGAGTAACAGACTCGATTACCGGCCTATTCGGCAATTTGGCTGTGGTGTTCATGATGCCGTCAGAAAAATTAAGATACCAACTTGTATCGCCTCATCAAATGAGGGCTTTGTTGAAATCAGAAGCCCTTGGAACAAAAGGATTTTCACAATCAACTTGATAAATCGAATGAAAAACACGGTTATGATTTAGTTTGCTCGTTCATGGCATTATACTTAACAATGATATAACAAGTTGTTTGTATCGTTTAGAAGCCTCTCCTGTCTCGGCCTTGGATGTTGAATCTGAATTCAGAACTCATCATCTCTCTTACTGAATACAAAACTTAATTGATGATATAGTCATTGAGGATGTGAATAATTTGAATTTAATGTACATCAGGATAAATTCAATTACGCACTTGTCTTGTGTGTGTGCGAGATTGCATTTAAATTGCAATGAAACTCGTGTCTCGCATAATAAGCTTAAATGAAGAAGTCACATTACAGAGAGAGGTTTTGCATGAATAATGGCGAAGTATTTTGCATAAATGCATTTCGAGGTACACACTACAACTGTACGAATGCCGTAGACGAATCAAGTCCGGTGATGAAGAAGCACAAAAAGAATTAAAGTCACCTCTCATAGTTTTCTCATGACAAAAGTGAATACTTGCAAGCGGAAGGGGAAATTAAACCTCGAATCTGCTAATGTCGAAATAAATTAGTTTTCGATTAGTTGGCAAGCTAATGTGGCGTATAATAATGCAATAGGGTTAAGGCCAGATCTACTGCAGTCAAGTTGCTTCCAGACTATTTTAAATAATGTCATTGTCTCGATCTCAGCATTTTTTGTTTGTATCTTTTCTGAATGGTAAAAAATTTGCGAGGATACGATAATAATAGGCGTACACAGGTCGAAAGAGCGAAAGAAATTCATTCTCCTTCGACAGTTATTAATATTGTTATAACCTAATCTTCCAATACCCCATAAGTTTGCATGGAAGTCTCTTAAGGTCACGTATTCACGTTAGGTAATGACTAACGACTAAGGTAACTGTTATTAGTTAATGAAATTCTACGAACTGTTATAGAATCCAATTATCTTACACTACCGACACAGTAAGTGAGTTAATTTATAACCAAAGACGCTTTCAACTGTAACATGGTTGACAAAAACAATTAACACTGAGTTCACCTGACCCATCACCAGACTAAGACTACGTGCTCCTTGCACTAGCTGATCTACAATCACAGACAAACACCACACGCTGCATCTTCAAAATATTAAGTGCACTCAGATTTTAAGATGTACAAAAATAGAGTGAACATAACAGCCTGTAAATTAGTTTTTTACTTCTTGCAGATTAATTCAGACGCTGTCATAGCTTACACATCTGTATTTTGTGATGGATGTATCACCGAAATCTGACATCTCCGATTACTCCGATACCTCAGCCAGGAGTTCCAAGGAGAAATTGCAGAAGATAATTAGACACCCAAGATGCTATTCATTAGATTAAGTGGAGAGGTCAAACACCTGAAAAAACACAGGCTTGTCATGTTTCATTGTTGTTACACTTGGCGTAACTCTTCATCATCGGACTCCTACCTGCGTTCTCTTTCCCGACGTTCACGGTGGATATCTTTTTGTTATAATGACAGACTTGTTAAGGTATCAACTACCTTCAAGAGTGTCTGTGAGAACACTCCACTGAATGCTTACATCTCTCACTGGAACTTTTAGTAATTTCGGCATGGGAGTAAATGTGCGAACCCCTAATGAGTGAAATACATTGTATTTTGTTTAATTCTCTTCTCCGCACTGCGAATCTAATTCTACAGATCAAAATCCTAACGACCATGTGAGGACTGAGGAGACGATTTGATGAAACTTTCAAATGTTTAATGGGAAACAGTCTCCTCAATTTATTCGGTCGTTTGGTAATTATAAATTCTTTCGTCGTGAGGTTCACACGGTTGAAAATCTACCGTGAAAAAGTTAGCAAATACGAAGAAATGCATTTTTCCTTTTTCTTTGTCGCTCCTGCTCACATCTCATTCAATCAGAGAGTAGAAGACTGAATACAAGTTACATTCACAGACTCCAAGGATGAAGGACATTTACCTGGAGTTTTTGTTGTTTGTCAATAAATACTTGATTTTTGCATATTCAAGTGGTTTGCAATGTGCATGTAGTGAATGGAGAAGAAGACAGGGGATTGATAAGTGCTGGTTTCGCAACAAATGCACACTTGACTTGGAAGAGGATTGTTCCTGAGATGAATAAGTAAAACGTAATAATGTGGCTAATATAGGAACAGACGCTCACAGGGTCTTGTGCCTAGACTGATTAAAAAACAATGGAATGTTGAAACTGATAGGAAAAAGATGATCAGCTCAACTGATATTACTGCAAGACGAACCCTACGGCTTCTAATCAGTAAGTATGCCTGCTTAATAGTTATCTCTTTACCTTAAAATATTCGTGTCGTTCATCCGTAATTATATTGGTAATCAGTAATCCTGCGTTTTGAAATGACTAGTGTAAACTGAAGTTCTTTGTGCATGATCAACTCAAAAAATCAACGGGTAACATGGCATGATTATTCGAATGACACGAAATACATTTAATGCGCGTTCAAATGCATAAATGCTCGCGTGGATCTGATCTTCCTGTGATGGTGAATAACAAGTGTGGTTTGCATGATCTATTGTCAAGTTATTAGATGGGAAGAGACCGCGCATCTCATTGTTTTCGGACACAAGCCAGAAACCATCCCCCACGAGCGATTATTTCAAACAGCTCCAAATTAGGAATTGAATAGATTGCTATTTACAGCTTCAGTTTGACTGTCCTTTGTTTCTAAACATAACTAGCAATCATTGCGTCGTCTCAAGTTTATGAAATTATGAGTGACTGCCAATTCCAAAGATTTAATCGAGTTGCACACGATTACAAGTCGTTGGTGGGGTTAGCTTATAACCTGGTATCATAGTATCATCATGAGGATCACGTAAAAGCCAGCTCAGTAATAAAAATATTCATAATGCTCCCTTCAAACTCGCCTTTCCCATAATTCCTGACTTGCAACTTCTGACAGGTCATCCCATCCAGGAATGACAATTAAATGAAACGAGTTGTTAAGCTCTTAGTTTAAGTACCACTACCATTATCACCACATGTGACGAAGCGATGAAGCTGGTAACGACTGGTTCTCTATTTCATGCACAAAGGTTGATGGAATATCGAGTAAATCACACATCAGAGTTTGCAACTATCATTATCTTAATAGTACCAGTAGATAAGAATAAGCTGCAACTTCACCAACAAGAACAAGAACTCCAATAATGCATTTTCCACAACTGACAACTCGTTTTTCCTTGTCACGATCTTGGTTTCGGAAATTACTTTTGTACCCTTGGTTCTTCGTCAGATTTTTAAGCGGTCCAAAAGCTCAATGAGCAAAAATTCAAGAAAAACTTCACCCGGTTGAATGCCTAATTAAGAAGCACTTTAATAAGGAATGCTTTACAATGCACTGGACAAGTAAATAAATTATTCTACGAAAAAAGTAACTGAAGTCTTTATCAGAAACCTATTATGTTTTTAGGACTCCTTAAGACGTTACAAGTCTTAAAATCTCAATGCTTATAAACTCAAAGTCATCAGAAGGAGAACAATTTTCCATCGATTGCAATTTATTGTGTGGAATCTGTGGAAAGCTTGCGATTAGTATTGCCTATTATGTTTGCTATGCTCGCAAAAGTGTAGCATATACAGTGGACAAATTCAGTCGTAAATTACAAAAGCGTGATGTTTGTTCTAAACGTTAAGGTTATTATTGTAAATCCTAGCTCATTAGACGAGAGATAGGAAAACGAGAGTGCAAAAAGATGATGTACGGAGATCAAACAAAGTTCAAGTTCATCGGACAAAGCTGCTAAAACAGAGGCAGTAAAGGGAGCAAAAAATTGCGTTATCGTTCGCAGAATGTTATTCCTATGCAAATTCTGAGCAACGATCAAATGTATCCTTACATTAAGGATTGGCGTGTCATGCAACTTATAAGAGATGAAATTAAGATCGGCATGATGGGATGAGAAATCTTGTGCGAAATAATAACTCATCTCTCATTTGTATTATTGAAGCCTCCGACCACATTTGCGCTGGATTAGCTGGAGTCCCTGAGTCTACGTTAGTCTGTATGCAAAATTAAAATGTAAACTGAGAATCTGGTTCTGCCTCAAGCTCTTGTGAAAAGAAGAATATCTGAAAAGTATTATTGGGATTTCTCAGGGAGATTGATAGCTCAATATTTACTGTTTTGTTTCTTCACATGCATCGTAATACTTGATTACCACATAAAACCTTGTCGTGAAGATGTTTCAGCGTGAAAGCTTAAACAAATACATACTGTGACTTGAAACAAATTAAAATTACGCAATTTTTTACGAGGGAGACATCAGTATTAAGTTTTAAGATGGACAAATAGTTGCAAGATGTTAGTACAAATCCCCTAGGAATGATGATATCCCATATCATTGACACCCATTTGCTATTCTTGAGATTATCCCACATATCCAGACTAGTTTCAACTTGTAAAGCAATAAAACAAGATTTTCTGTGTGCGTGTGTGTACTTAAAATTAGTTGTGATCTTGGGCTGATAAGAACTTAAAAATGTTCTTGACAACTTTATGCCTCTTTCAGTTTCGTTGTTCGTGCTTATTCAGTTTGTTGCAAAATTCGTGTGATTTGGGTTTTAGACTCGGCTTGTTATACAGCAATTTAGCAAATAACCATTAATCTCGAACAAAGTTTGGCGGATAAAATATCAAGTTTCGCGTTAAAAATTAAGTGCCCAAAATTGTTGAGTATATAACACTTCTGGCCTTGAAATAAAATCAAATGAAGAAGATCTCGCATATAATTTGTATTTTGTATCCGCTGTGGTTTTCCTTTGATTCACGATTATTTCACTCCAGCAGATATTCATCAGTCCTACGCGATATACACTCACTCACAGATGATTACCAATTTATCATATCCTTCATTGGACAAATATAATTAAAATTCATTACAAGTATGAATTTTTTATTCCTCTAACACAAAAGGCGATGAAGTAGAAGGTGATGCTGTGCGAGATTGTCTCACCGTAGTCTCACATCAACGTTATTGTTCGTGATAAAAATGAATTAAGTTCTGTTTTTGTTTACCTGGCCACCTGCTCATCTTCAGTGTGGACTCTCTCAATCTGATCTCATTCTTATCTAGATCCCTATTTCTCGACCGCAGGCTTACTCGATCGACCCTGTTGGAATGTTCATCTCCTCAAACTACTTTCTCACGTTGCCCTTTGTCCAGAGTCCATGTCTGGAATTTTTATTACACGTAGTGATGCAATGCAATAGAGTAATATAATGAGTGTGTCTAACCAGTACTTAACCTACGCAATGGGCAAAAGTACAAACTGGACGAGCAGAAATCTATTTAGCTCGAGGGACTTACTTCTTAGTTTTTTGATCATGAACACAAGGTTACGGATAACATTATGGTGGTTGGACAAGGCTCATCTTCACTTTTGCTTAGAAATATTTTATTAATCTTTATGTACACACCACAATCGCAGAGTATTGAGCATTTCAATGTCTAATAGTCATTCATGGATGCAATAAGATGGTTTGCATTGCATTGGATGAGAATCAACTAGTTTGGAATCGGAATAACAACAGCCCATTACTGACACAATATTAGTCACTCACTGAGAACTCTGAAGAAGAATTTATACCAAAAAACTTGAAGATTTATAAATGCTCCCAGAGTTCTAAATCTCTTAGCGTGGACATGCATACTGATTAAAAGTACGCAAGTTGTCGTAAATAAAACTAAAGCGCGTGTAATGCAAAATACTCATGTTTAAAAAATCCCAGATTTGTGAGAGTTAATGCACAAAAGAATGCAAACAAGTAGCTTACCCTTTTGGGAATAATCCTTTTGTGATGATTATACATCTCCACAATAACCTCCTATGTAACGTGTTCCCGAATAACAGTTAGGTAGTAAAATGTGTCTTCCAGAATTAAAAAAACAACTAATCATTCAGTAGAAATCCATGAACTTGTCCCACTGCTATCTTGTTGAACAGGCTCGAGTAATCAGCAGGTACGTGACAGGTGAGACTATTAATAACCACCAACGTGCATGGAAGTGTTCAGTAACATATCTGCAAGTTCACGGTCCACATTAACAGGTATTGTGTGACACAGTTATAGTTCACATAGTTGATTCACAGTCTGGAAGAATCCAGTCTCAAGGGAGCAATGGTATTGGAGGTTTGTGTAAATCACTATAGAGTAATATTGTATACCACAACTTGCAGGTAGGTATTAAGTTAAGGTCAATGCCAACTTGATGCCGTACCCTAGACTCGGGTTTACTGTGACGCACACAGGTACTTAAGTCCAGGAAGTAAAACGGACCTTAACAAAAATTGTGTTGAGATCACATACTTTGAAACAACTGTCGTATTAGTTCTCTCAATAATGATGGAAATTGGTGGTGAATGAATGAAGTCCGAGAAGAACGTGGACGTGGATGGAAGGTTGAGGAAAGACTGACTCAAGCTGAACTCCTACACATGAAGACTTACCAGTTGAGAAGAAGTTACCTCTTCTTTAACTAAAAAACACCTTAGTTGCTACCTACCTGCACACAGTAAGTGTAAGCGACTCACGACTCTGCATAGGTACCCTCCAATCTTCTACAGTCTTTAGGAACTCGTCACTCTTAAATCCTACGATCATCATCAATAGGCACTAGGCCTATAATTTTTCAATATTCTGGAAGTGCAAGTCCCAACACAGGAATTCATACATCATTACGTATGATGATGATTTCATATGGAGATTATGGCTGAAGTCCTTCGTGGGAATTCTGATTGGGACGTAAAATCAAATAGAACTTGTAGTCTGAAGAAGCATAAATAAAATTACGCTTTTGAGGTGGAACTTGTGTGTTACTTTTTAAGTGGTAGACAAGGAGGCTAATTATCTAATAAAGTATGGTCATTACTGGTTATTTTCGCAGTTAGGGAATGATTACGTACTTCTCAAAGATGTCAACTACCTTGAAACTTCCTTACCTTCTTGTACACAGATCTGCACTCCAGACCACAATAAATTACGGAAGTTGTAAAATGTTCTTACAAATTGCAATGACTGTGAAAGTGCCTTCAAATATATTTAGTGAGATGTAATACGCATTCCCTATTTAATAGATATCCTTTGTATGCATTGGGAGATCTGCTGGCATTTTCATAAGTAGATGATAACAAGACACAAGAAGAAGCTTCCTGTGCAGCTACTGTTAGCTTTGTTAGTTTCAGCAGAGAAATGTTCCATTTAGGAAAATACTACAATTCTTTTGCAGTTTTTGAATCAGTGCAGTGTGCAGTGTGATTCAGTGCCACCTGAAAAGAAGGAAGATTTTTGTTATTTTTGTACACACGCTGTTTAGAAAAATAGCTGGGATGAGTGTATTTCGGCTGTTATGAAATTGCAAGGCCCGTCACAAAATGTAGAGTAATGGGAATAAAGCATGCAATATTTTTACCACTTAACAATCAATACAGAGGTTGATCAGTAAATTAAATGATTACATCCAATGTTGCGAACATGCAATCTGTGTAAATCATTTGATGTGGAGGTAAATGAAACTCAGAATGATGATTTAGATTGGTTTTACCTTCCGAAGGATAAGTTCAAAAAGTAAATCATTCGAGGGAAGAGTTTTTTATTGCGCGTTGAGAGAATCTCTGCAACTACAAAGAAGACCGTAGATGACGAAACGTGGACACCGGAGCACAACAGTGCAAACCATATTAAGTGGATTATTAAACCTGTCCAGATCTGCAGCTTCCAAAACTTTAATTGTAAGAATACAAGAAAAAGCAGCGCGAGGAATATTTGATGACACCCAAAGGAGGCTATCACAGGGAAGAATCATCGTGTCTGAAACTCATCACGCTTGTCTCCCACTTACAGTCTTATTTATTTGGACATGCAGGCCGTATAATACCTGCAATCCGAATTCGTTTAAGACTGATTTGCATAATCCCTACAGAAGCGACCCAATAAACCAGTCAGTGTCAAGGCTTTAGCTGGGAACCTCCACAAGAGATAATGTCTTCATAACACATAGTTTAAGGACAATTTGCATGCACACCAGCAATCCTCACGATTTCATATATTACAGAACCATCACGAAAATCGATTATCAATGATCTACTTTTAATGTAAATTAAGTTTTTATCCCACTGAGGTTGGAGATGTGAAAACTAATTTCTGACCACTTCTGATTTGAGATGGAAATATTTATAGTAGCTAATCACTCAAAAGCAGTAATTTTGATCACTTTCTTAATTACGAAGTCACACTTGGTAGTTATCTTTATTTGATGTAAATGAAGCTAGCACAAAGCAAAAAGGCTTTTATAAATTCGTTGAGTCTTTGAGTTGAGTGCGTTCTTATTCTTTGCCTGATAGGAATACTTCATTACTTGATAAATCCATCCTGCTCAGCCCATCTCATAGAAGTCGTTCTAAATTCATCCAATCATCTTGAATAAGCTCGTAATGATGGATAATGTCATAATAATTTTGCTCATAATATTTGAAGCACAAAAGAAGATCCTTGTAAAACTCACGGGACGAATGGCTCATGATGAGATGCCTTCGTAAGGAATGAAGGTTGCTTGAGAGATCTTTCGATGACAACAATTGCTCATCAAAGGAAATTGGCGTGTTTACTAAAGTAAAAGGTGTTACATTTTATTACACTGCAATTTACAAAAAGCGAAATTAAGTCAAATTCAAAACAAGTAGGCTGGTTCACTCCTCTTCAGTGGCATGAACGTCAATCAGAATGCAATTAACTTCCTGGCACATAAATGTTTCTTCTATTTATTTGCACTAAATCGCATACAAGCTCAGTTCCACTTTTGATTTAAACACTGAAAAGTGAGTTAGCCCGTAGAACTACTTCTCACCATTAAACAATGCGGGACACTCTTTGTTTCACCAGAATCTGATGAGAGTGTATTAATTAATAAGTAGACTTCTAGGACTGGGAAATGAGCGTAAGTAAACGTGAATGGAAGTAAAATTAATTGCAGAGTATACTGTGGGAATGTCGGTTTACATTGTTATCATTTTCTGCATTTGTATCTGTGCAGGAACATGGCTCAGATTCTTGTTTTAAATGTAACAAAGGTTCTCGTCTGATAAAGTGGGTAACTGCTGTACACATGCTTGTAGACTTCATCAACACTTCAGCGTGCGATGTTGTGTGTACAAGGTCGGACAGGATATAATTTAGATCAAGAAACAAACGGAGTGACAGAATGTCGCGTGTAGCAGGAAGGAAATATTAGTGAGCGCAAAATTTCTTTCGATTCCCTTTCTTCACTGTATCTCTTTTTCTGTATCGTCCTCATCCACCATTGGTACTCTAAATTACTACGTGTAGTAGGCCACTTTTCTGCCAATCCTTTTGTTCCCTCACCTTGAACTTGTACACTATGAAAAATGACATTGATTAGACATACGCATCTCGCATTATACTAGTGATCATTATAATATTAAATGTACTTATTTTTTGTTACGCTTCAGCTTCCAACACAGACACACAGATCCATTTAGTATTTCAACTATTTTTGTGAGTCCTAACATAATATATACTTGACTGATGAATCTTTTGAAACTTCAATATTCCCTTGCAAGATATTCAAAAATTGAACGTCTCTGTTCCTCAACTTTGTCCTACATTTGAAAACTCAATAATAGTGTTTGATTTGTGCACACGTATGTAATAGATGAGGAGTGACGAAAGGAACATGTAGTTATTTATCCTTACCTTAAGCCTAATAAGACGCTGAGACAACAAAGACATGAGTGCAAACCAACCAGGTGAAGAAGTTTGATACTCTACAGACAGAGAGCACCTGAACCTGTTAAACTGCTTTAAGACGTTCCTACAGAAAGAGCAGCCAACTTCACCTACCATCTCAATCAAGAGACTATTTTCACAGTTTCATGCAATTAAGTTCGTGCTACTACTTCAAGGTAGTTTATACGACAATCCCAAGATTAACCTTTCGTTGATGTTGGCTCATAGTTGTAGTTGACGATGGCACGAATCTATTTCATTCAGACCATAGAACCGTGAAAAGTTATTGTCAAACGGAGATTTGTGAGAGACTAAGAAATTTATACGACCATGACGGCTACTCTTTCAGTTCTGTTCACTGGATGAAGTGAGGAACGGTATCTTTCTCCGTGAAACTGATTCTATACATATAATGGAACTTTTATTGACAAGCTATAGTCCTTGATTAGCAGCTTTCCGATTCGATTGATGTATAAGACGAGAGAGGAGAGTGAAATGCTGTCGAATTTGGCAGCAAATTCCTTTCCAGCGGAGAGTAAAGGCTCAATGCAAGATTTACTCGACTGATCCAAAGGAAATGAAGAAATAAGAGATGTTTGTTAGCTGGAAAGTATGTGACTTTCACACAAGAGTTTCTCTCCCCAATAAATGAACCCGTATTGAGTGAAAGCCCCTTCCTTCTTTCGCAGTGGTGCAGTCTTCGTGGCGGTGGTGGTGGTGGTTGCAGAGAAAAGAAGTGAAGATAAAAACAGGAAGAACGCTTTGACTTCCTGATAGTTCGGCTGAAACTGATTTGAACGAGGTTGTAATACATATGTCCATTCGAATCATTTCTACTCGAGCTGAGATGCCTCTTCATCCATTGGTTTTACCAGTTGACCCATACAATTAGACGACGAGAGACTGGGAGACGATTTGGCTTCAACATTCGTTTTACTCGTCAGATAACTCACAAATTAGATTGATGTCCTCTGTATTTTTACTTTCGGCCTTTACGAGTAGAAAATTCCTTTTCTATTGGCTTCCCCATTCATCATGGAACATGAAGTGATGCAGGTTGGCAGCAACTGCTGCGACAATCTACAATCTCCCTTATTCCTCCGTCCTCGTGTATATGCAGCATGTCCTTTTCCTTGAAGAAGATCCTCGAGGACAAAATTCAATCAGCTTTCCTGGAGTTAGTTAATATCAATTCAGAAATCAAATGAGATCAGAAATACTCCCTCATTTGTTCGTTCTGTAGTTTTCCCGAGAGCCTTCTATGTATGCGGTTGTGTTCTTTACTGACGGCTGATTATGCAAAGAATTGAGAGGACACGAAGAATTCTCGTTGTTTGTGTGTACCCACTTATCATGAGTCCTCGATTATTGACAGTGGAAATTAGCAGAAACAGATTAAGTGGAGAGAACAAAGGGAGGATGAGGTTGCATGGTACATGAAAATGAAGCTTCACGTGTTGGGATGGTTGCGTGAAGTGATCCGTGGTCTGATGGAGTGTGTATGTATGTCTGGTAGAAAGGAGAAAGCATCCTGGGAGAGTATCATTGAAGACTATGATACACAACGAGACACAAACTCTGTGAATGGTTGATGAAGACACAGAGAAGAGCTTTGATTTCATTTGAGTCGGAATATTTGGAATGCAAGGACTGACTCTCGCATGACTCTTGAATTTGAAACAAGTCTGAAAGGAGAGAAAGCCATGTGATGATGTACAACCGACCCTACTTTGCTATGTACAAAGAGAAATCTCGATTAGAGCGACACGATAACGAGAGAGAGGACAAGTTGGGGAGAACTTAACAGGATAACGATGGTACTCAAGCTTATTTTAAATTTTATAGGCAGCGAGTCAAGTGAAAGTATTTTGTTACTCAAACTGAAGCCAACTTACAGTCGAATAAGCTCCAGACAAATCCTTGCTTTCCTTCCTGTAATAATAATTCCATACAATCCGGCAGGTAGAGTCTCAAATTTGCCGTGTACTTGAGAGTAGCAAGAGTGCTTACTCCATGCATGACAACCCACACCAATTTATATGCACTTTCCCTTGTGTAAACCTCATTCTTCCGGTCGTACTGGAATCAAACTCCCCAGCCCCACGTTATTGTACATCTTTCAGATTAAGTACTGTTGAATGAGTCTAAATCTTCCTTCCCGTACGTTGTGTACATTATAGATTCATATCCACACGACGCTGAATTATGTAGCATAACATCACGAGAGACACAATGTGTTAAATCAAGAGAAATAAAGGGAGCTCAAATAATATTTTGTAACGAGAAGAGCAAAGAAGAGAAGATGTGAGGAGTCCCGGCTCTCATGACAAAAAATATCTGTATTCATTACTGAAGTGTGGAAATTGTAGGAGCAGCCAAAAAACTTCCTGATTGAAGTATTAAGGATACACATGGCTGAGAAGAGTGAAAACATTAAGAAGGAGACAGCTTAAAAGTAGTGAAAGTAGTGTGTTTGCATGAAAGCACACGAGAGAAGACTCAAGTCAAAGGAAGACACAGAGCATCTTCGTGGATTCTTTTGCAACAATTCCCTTGTTGCGAAAACAAGGACAAGTTGGCATGAGAGAAGCTTATGCAAGAACAATGTTGTGGATAAAGTAACTAAATATAGGAATGCTTTTTCTTAATCTTGAAGGAGGGATGAGATGGAAGAAAGTTTTCTCGTGTCTGAGCGGTTTAATCAATAAAAAACAAGATGAAATGTGGTATGTGTTGGCCGTCATTCCCAGTTGAATAGTAATATGAAGAAGGAGAAAGCTTTCTCCGTCTCTCTTTCAGATCTTTTTCATTTAATTTTCCTTAAAAGCACACGTTTAATTATGTTTGTGATCTGTCTACCGTAGCTTTTTCTAGTCGGATCCACTTTAACTCTTTAAAATCACTAGTTTCTTCCTTTCTATTTCGTTAGGAGGTGGAGTGCTTTATGAACAAGTATCTCTCACTTTATGCCACCATAAATACGAAATGAGAACCAAGTCTTTTGGATGCAGTGAGAAATGCTGGGGAGCAACAAAGTTTCTTTGGATGTTTTTAAAACTATCATTCCTTCTTGAAATGCCATACTTACCACGTTAATATTTCCTTTGGCATGTAAACTTCTTCTACTAAAAGTCATCTCTCTCCGAACGAACGATACTCCCTCCTCGCCACTATACACAACTTCTTTCAAATAAACTCTCTACGTGTTTAATATTTGATGAAGTCACAAACTCATATAAAGACTATGGGCTTCCTTCTCTGACGGTACACAAACTCTATTAACAAGTCTTCGCTCGTGTGTATGGGCTTTCAAAATCTTTGCACTTGTAACTCTCCTAACTTTCCCTATGAAGTTGAGGTCGTCTAGCAATTCATTAAGGGGAGCTTTCAATCTTTTAGTGGTACGTAATTGAAACAGAAGAAAAGTTAGTCTTGCCTCTCGTGTTCTTAAGTAAATAACAGGGCTACGGTGTGGTTCAATAATTCTACCAGCTTTGATCGATTCTCGATTACCTCAACGAAAATTTGGTTATTTTGTCCCTTGTTTACTTATTAAATTACTGTCTTTGGCGCAGTCCATCTTAATTACCTAAGAACAACAGCCAGTAGAAAGATGAATTAACACGATGAGTTTACAATAGAAATCACTCTGCGTAATTCATCATTCGATCATTAATTTAATTTTTAGACAAACAACATCAAAATCTTGTCTTGATCTGCTTGTAGTTCTTATCACTCTCCCACTGCAAGGATCTTGGTGTGCCCGTGACGCGCATCACTTTTATCAAACCTGCAGATCAGAACTTATGACGATCAGAGCATCAAACGATTATGGAGAAGTGAGGAACTTGGGATGCAATAGTAATAGTGCTTCAGCACATCGAGACGTTTATCAATAAAACAAGAATTGCATGAGCTACACTTTCTCCAGGAGAAGATTGAGTTGCTGGTTGTGTTTGGAGTTGTGAAAAGGTCTTATCTTAATTCATCGTGGCACTTCAACAGTGAGGAGATCAAGATCATCGTGGTGAAATGTAATAAGGGAGTCTGTACCTATTAAGGCTAACAATACACAAAGGAGGCTATTTCCCATAAGAAATTATTTTTATTATGACTCAAGTTGCTTTCCTCGTGTCTCTCTCTCTCCCTTTCTTTTGGGTGAGGACGACAGTACGAGTGCTGAGTAGCACAGAAGAGCGTCCTTCGGGAAGAGAGACGTTGTTGGTTTATACCGTAATTTGACTCATTTTGATCCGTCTACTTCTTTACCTAAGCAGACTAGAAGTTTGCATATTATGACATAAATATTTAAATATGTAAATAGCCTAGAGAACACGAGATGAGGAGAGAAAAGAGGAGAGAAGTCGACTTATACAATCATTTGCCTTGTTCAAAATGGCTTTTCACGGCGAAGGCGAAGGCAGGTTGGAGGTAGGTAGGCAGATTAAACGGAATTCATTTATAATAAGCTTCATCTTCCCACATACACTTACCCTGCTGTGGTACACTCTTAACATCCAAAGTGCTGCGTCTCAGTATTCATAAAAACCAACTTAGTGCTTTCTCTCCCACAACCAACGGACGTAAGTGATGAGAGTTTCTCTCAAACTCCAAACTAGTCCAAACTAAATTCCTATACACTCTACACATGTCTTTCACCGAATAAATTACATTTTTGCTCCCCTGTCCTCCTAATTCCCTCTTAATACTTCTGAATTATTGAATGAACTTAATTGGAAAAGTATCATCGTCCAAGCACTGAAACCTGGAGCAGACCAGAGAGACACAGTTTCGTCCCTGCTTCCTAGTCCTACACACTGGAAAGTACAAACTACCGTCAGGTGGTGTCTCTCTAACTGAATCTGCAAATAAAAGCTTGTTGATTACTTTCTCCTGACTTACAAAACAAAGCGAGGACTGTAGGAAGTTAATGAGTGTTTCATTATTTCATTGAAATACGAGCACAGACGCACCGACACCGTATTTGTTTTAATTTATTCTGCGCAATTAATCTAAAATGAGGAGCGTCTGTGGAGACATGAGCTGGAGGGTATTTACCGAGGAAAGACATCCTCGAGTCCCTGAGCAGAGCGGAGACCCGAGTGCTAAGTAACTACCTTCTAGGTGAAACATCATCATCGCCTCATATTTTTAACTCTTCCTTCCGCCTCTGTGTTAGGATATTCATGCATGGATGCGATTAGAGAATAACGGTTCATACACACAGCACAGGTTTGTCCCGAGAGATGTTCCTTCTCGAACAGATGGGCTACTGTTGAAGCAAGTGTAGAAGTGACCCTTGAACTCTTTCCATGAGTTTCTCTCTCAGTTCCCTTATCTCCATTTCCACTGTGCTCAGTCACTTTGAAGAAGAATTGCGTGTAGTGTTCTTCTGGCTGGTAGAAACTCAATCTAGATTTCTGAGAGTAGAGACTCTAGCCTCTCCACATTTGAATGAATAGCCACCGTTGTTCTTTGTGAGGAATAGTTAAGCATTCAAAGGTCTCATGTGAATACATCCCTTCTTCACACACACGAAACATAATGTGTTCCTTCTTCAAAGGGACGCTGTTCCAATTGAGGGAGAAGTGCCTGCCTGAAATATCTTTTCCAGGCTTATTCTCAAGGCGAGTAACAAATTAGACGGTTCATAACAACAATACTGACTAAGACTGACTATGTAATATGCAAGGCTGGCTGTGTTTGGGTATTTATGTGCAAAAGACAGGAAAGGGCTCTCTTATTCTCTCTCTCTCTCATCTTACCCGTGTGTCTGACTGTGAATGACGGAATTCGGCCGCATGGAGAAGATCGAGGCCGACTTTTGATGGAAATATTTAAGCATGTTGCTCTAACTCTTTCTCAAATGTGCTCACATAGGAATAGTAAACAGTAAAATAAATTGTCTTAGGTATAAAGCTCATGTTTAACACAGCCAGGTACACAAGGAACAAGTTGAAGATTGAAATGACAGTATTTTAGAAGCATCCGAACTCTATTTGCTCCATCCATTCTCACCAAAACTAACAGAGGAGGAGGAGGAAAGACCTTTTCGGTCCGCAAATGCGTTCGTCTATCACTTTGTTACAATTTATTTTATAAGTGTGCAATATCTCTCTCTCTCCTTTATATCTACTTAACTTTTCTCCTGCTAACGAGATACTCATCTCATATATACACACATAAGGTTTCCTTGCACCTTCCCTATCTCTCTCTCTCTACGTGTGTATCTTTTGATGCAACTAAAATCTCCTCTCTGTTGCGGTGCAAAACGGCTAAGTTCATTCTTCTAGCGTCATTCGCATCTCTCCTGCTACAGTTTCCTTGATCCTTTTTGGTGGCTGGTGGATGTACTTTTGTGTTTGGAGAAATGGAGAGCTGTGGTGGAAACATTGTGGTGGAAATCTCCTTCAGTAGGACTACTGTACACCATAAGCAAGAGAGAGAGACTGTAAGTGTACGTACATCCGCAAAAGATGTTTGTGAGATGATGATGGCATGACATGAAGGAGTCCATCGAAATACATACATACACACACACACGACCCATCACGTACATTTGAGCTGAGGCAAAGCTGTTTGTGCAGACACACAAGTAAGAAACGCATCTCCGATGGTTTAGTTTTGGTCCTGAGAGATCGAGAGAGTAAAATCAGTAGCCTGAAAGTGTAAGTAAGTAAAGAGAGGGAGGAAAGCTTGGCTGGCACATCTGTCATACCCCCAACCACCACGCTATCCTCCCAAGCTACACAACTCGTGGTGGTTGGTGGTGATTCTACTGACGAACCTACACAGCCAAGTCTGCTGTGTCTGCGGGTGAGAAAAAGTGTGAAGTCTGAAGTAGAAGGCACGAAGAGAACTCATCTGCTCCAGAGATCTTTTTTAACTCGGTCGAGGTAGACGTGTTCGCTCTCTCGTGGCCCTCCACACTTTTTCCTTTGATCTCCTTCCCTGTAGTCTCCCCGTTATCCCTTAGACCCTCCCACCCACCCACAAGTCCCTTCAACCTCCTTAGCAGGTCACACTTAGGCCCTCAATATTATTTACATACGTTTAACGGGAGAAACGACTTTCTCCACGGAAGATCAAATGGTAGGAAAGGAACCACAATAAAAAAGACTTTTTTAACTCCGTCCTCAGAATTCAGTCCAAATTTGTGAAGTGCGAGAGAAAGTTTTTAAAAATGTCTATTGAAGGGAGACTGACTGCTTTACAAACAAAAGTTGACCAACTGCTTGACCTCGTCAAGGATCAGGGAAGCGTACTGAATGGAAGTGAACACTGTGAGACGGGGAAAGAACCTTTGGACGATTTCTACTCGAGGCCGATGAGAAGTGCTCAGGCTGAGATTAGGTCGCTGGAGTTGTGGAAATCCGTAGTGGCCGAGTGTCTTGGGACGCTCTGCTATGTTTTCTTCGTTTGCGGAGTTTGCATCCCGTGGACGGGTCACTTTCCCCCGTTCCTCAGCGTGGCCTTCGCCTCTGCCCTTGCCTACGGGGCCCTTACCTACCGAGTCTTCCCGGGCTCTCACCTCAACCCGGCCTTCACCTTGGCCCTGGCTCTCATCAAGACGCTGTCGCCCCTCAGGTCCATCTTATTCCTCACTGCCCAAGCCGGTGGGGCCATCGCAGGAGCTGCTCTTCTCTTCGGGTGAGTCTTAAAACTTTCTCCTTACGTCCAAACCCAACTTTCTCATCCGTGTAATTCAAAACGAGTACACACAGCCAACTTTGACTTTCTCGCGGAGAAAGCACACACACACGCATCCCTCCGTATCACTCAAAAATCAAGTATCTCTTTTGAGTTGAACGAATCCCTCTCTTCTGACTGAGCTAGGAAAACACGGGAAAACTTAAAACCAACTTCGGAGACTTTCTGGAGTCAAACAAAAAGGCAATTTCCCATTGATTAGGTCGAGTAAACTTCTGGCGGAGTAGAATTTCATTAAATAGTGAGTCTGGAAGGCAAGAGTGAAAGCTGAGTAGCCGAGCCATTTGTGGGGCCACCAACATACGTAGACTCTAAATAGGCAGGTAATGATGTGATGGGCTTTGATAGAGAGACATTGAGACATTCCCGAACTGCACCACCGAAGTGATAAGAAGGGTGATGATGGCGATGTTGTCAACGATAAGAGAGAGTGCGGAAGAGCGCCTGTTGATTTGGCTCGGCTCCTAATTCATCCTCACACACATCGTGTGGATGAATGTGAGTTTTAAAATGAACGACCCTCACCCAGTGGAGACTGAAGTTGGGAGAAGCAGAAGGATGGATCCTTTTGGCTCATCTTTCGTCTCTATTCCAGCAACCACCACAAGCTGAGACCGATCCATTACGGAAATTGGAAAACTATGAAAACATTGAAAATTGAAAACCCTCGAGGGTCAGACACGTAGAGAGAATCATACTCAAGATTCATGACCGTGTGTAGTGATAGCAGCAGCAGCGGCAGTAGGAGTCGTGGTGGTTGTAGTAGCATCGATGTTATTAAAGTCTTATAAAGTGGTTGTGTATTTGAGAGAGGAGCATGAAAGAATGATCTGGTTGGTGGTGGTGGAGAATACACCTCGAGAATCAAGACGAGCGTCTCTCTCCGATCTGAAAGTAATATTGGGAACAGCACCTGCCACTTCAGGCCTACGCATAGGGAAATACAGGGTGGCTCCTTATTGTAGGTGTCTCTTTCATCAGCAAACATCTTGCTTGCCTTTCCTCTCCCTTTGAGCAACCTTTAAAAGAGTCCACCAATGTTGAATGTATTTTCCCTTACGGAATGCCCATCTGTCAGCCAGGCCCTGAGGTCATCACCTAAACCTACACACACACAGAGAGCTTCTTTAAAGATGTTCTTCTGTTGACCAGATGTTTGTATGCATACCTCTTGAACCAATCTCCAAGATGAATTTATACATGCGGTCCACACAATCACCTACCAGTGCTACTGGTAGTGCGAAGAAGGGCGGACTTGATAATGGCTTTCGCATCTCTCTTCTTTATTAGGGAAATTGTAATTCAACTCGTACAACGGGAGGGCTTTCTCTCTGTCTCTCTCTCTGTACACACAAGTATGATCTTTGTCTCTTGGTAGTTAGTGTGTTAGTTGGTGGATGCACCTACCTGCGAGGCTGTGGAGAGGATACCCACGATTATTATTTGAAGAGCGAGTGTTGCATAACATTTCATCATAGAAGATTAGGAAATCAGCATGAGGCTCAGATCGAACTGATTTCACGTTCAGGATGTTAAAACACCAAACTCATAGCCCGCCTTCAGGATCTCTCCACTAGACTCCCTAATATTTGCACAGGCAATCTTATTGTCTTATTAATTTCTAAGCGCTAGAGAAAATGAAATTTGCATTTTGTTTTGCATAGGCAAACAATAAATTTCTATATCTCGTAGACAAGCGGAGAGCAGGATATTCTCGGTGGATTTATCTGCTTCTCCGTGTTGTATCTTTTTACATATCGCCAGGCCTCATGCTCTCCTCACTGAAGTGCAACAAAGAACAAACCTCATCTCATTGGCA
This sequence comes from Isotomurus maculatus, assembly GCA_034696585.1. NCBI lineage: Eukaryota > Metazoa > Arthropoda > Collembola > Entomobryomorpha > Isotomidae > Isotomurus > Isotomurus maculatus. The sequence goes on from JAQGAC010000246.1 coordinate 22,243, forward strand.
CACGAGTGTTAAAGGGTTTTCTGTGATAATGAAACATGTGTTTGTTATCGCACAGGAATGATTCAGTTTTAATTATTCTCCTCAAGAGTTCCGTCCCTTCACTTGTGGGTGCTTATTATTATTATTTCCCATTATGCTCAGAGCGTGTACTCACCCTGCTGTGAATCTACTATCGCTCCCATAAAAGTCATTTAGAAGGATAAGTTGTATCAAAATGGACTATAAATTAAGACGAGAGAATTCTAAACACCTTTCCAAGCCTCTCCCTTATTCCCAGGCTGCTTCAGCTGAACTGAGAGGCATGTTTGTTGCGTCGACGGAATATGAATGTAAGCGTATGTGTACACAACGTGTAAAAGTGTTGCTCATTTTTTTAAGGTTCAAAAGTTTTTGAAAAAACATTCGCGTTACTGCATGAGATCCCCAGGAGAGTAAGAGAAATTCAGAGTGATTTGGTGTAGTGGGAAAACAAACACGGAGAGGCTGTGTATAAAGTATTTATGTACATGATGAGTTGGTCGACTACGAGTCGACTTGTTTTGTCGCCAAGTAAGACAACCCAACACGCGATTGTAGACTGTAGCTGAGCCAACTCATCAGACAGTTTAGTGTACAACAAAAATTGATCAAAGAGTAGGAACTCCTGCTGACTCGACCTTTTATAAGTCTCTCACGTAAACTGAATGAATGTGTAAAGATAGAGAGAGAGAGAGAGGAGAGAAAGGAAGATGCTGACAACTGCACAAATAAGATATTTTCAGATGGAGAAAAAATCAAATCAAAGTTTATAGAGATGAAGCAAAAACAAGTGTGTAGTCCTCCGTATCCACACAAACACCGGGCAATGTTAGCTCTTCGCTTTCATCTCTTCTTCACCACCAGGCATGTTCGATATGATTCATCTCCGATGAAAGACATTATGTGAAGCTCTTCACCAACAGCATTTCATACTTTACACGGCTTTCTACTTATATATGACTTGTTACGATGTTTCTACCAGTCGTGATTTCAATTTCACGATAAATTGGAAGCGACAAAGTTTTAGGGCTGTTTCACAGAGAAACACACAAAAGTGCTTACAAACTCCCAACAAAATTATGAGAAAGGTCAGAAAAGCATGTAATTTTAATCAACCATGTTTTATGGACCGATTCATAATTTTGCTTTACACTTTAATTCATTCGCATTCGCTTTCCCAATTAATTCCTCGGGGGATTTAAACGGGAATCACTCAGGTTTCTGCACACATGAAATTTAAATAAGAGACTTGGACAATAGTTAGTAAATGTAGCGTGTGTGTGGCTTCAGGTTCAATAGGAATCCACGGAGTTAAAGGAGCCGTGCAGAGGTAGTGAATAGGAAGGAGAGAACCCATGTGAATGATGGTGATTATATGATGCTCTTCTTTTAAATAAATACTCTCGTGGTATCTTGTTTTTGAAGAATATAAAGAGCATATCTGTTGGTCGGAATAAATTCTGTTTGTAGGAAACCTTCAATGTTGATGAAGAGGAATGAATAGAATGATTACATAGAGTCGAGAATTCCCACAGTTTAATTTAGATCTCCGATGAAATAATGATGATGAAGCATTCAAATTGAAATCTTCTCTCTGTCCTCTATCTCGTCTTCTTTCCCATTGCTCTTGATGGTTGGATGAAGACATTTTATTTTCTTTACGGTTCATTTAGGTTTATCGTAAACTTTTCAATGCCACTCAGGGCTCAAGCCAAACATTCCCGAGAGTAGGAATGTAATCACAGTAAGGACGAAGTAAGTAAGTATACTGTTGCGTCAAACCATCCTACACTCCAAATTATTACTGCCTCATGGAAGTTCAATAATACTTTCTTTTCAAATGAATTATTCAATTTTAAACCTCATTGCAAAGTAGTTAAAGAGAATTATTTCATTTTTTGTTGCTGAACACAAAATTTACCGTCAAGAGTAACCGTACAACTCCTTCCTACTACATTCTCTAGGATGTACCAAGTGGAAATAAATCACTAATGAGCTTGTGATTGCTTAATCCTTACCACTTGTAGCTAATAACTCCATGAGATTATATCTGTTGTTGCAATAAAAACATTTTTTAAACTTCTTTAACGAGAAAACAATTTTTAAATTTCAATTTCCTTCCGTTCAGGTTATATGCCCTTTGAGTTTGTTTGTTTGTAGTAAAAGTCATTTCGGAAATTGAGAAAACCTCGAAACGGCTTGTTCTTGTAACTGTGGAGGGGTAAGAAAAGTTGATTATTTGTGAGTTAGATAAATGATACCAACACAGACAGAACAAGTTTTTATTCGCTTGGGTTCGTGTTTTTCATTCCTTTGCACATTAAAATCCTGCTGGAAATTCAGTCACACGCACACTTACATAACGGAGAGGGAAGAAGCAATAGATTCGACTTAAATAAATGAACTAACTTGGCCTCTGAACCGTAACGAGCGATAATAAGTTCTTAAAGTAGTAATAATAGAAATGTAGGAATTAAGGTTGGAGTTACACACTCATGTGTGCTGACCTGTGGTGAAACAGCTCTTAGGGAATTGTAGTAGATCCGCTATCAAACTTCCTTCCTCAAGTTGGGATGACACTAGACAAGAAAATAATAGACTCGTGCATCATCCGAATAACTTTGATTTGATAAATAGACCTACGAGGTGACTGCAACTTTCAACTCATCTTTAATTACATCAACGATGAGACGAGAAAACTTTGCTCAAGAGGAACTTCAGGCACTAAAACGACTCAGGTGGAAATTCAGATCTATCTGAGCTTCAAGCGATTTCACATGGGCTCATGAAATGTCTCCTGCCTTTGATTTTAATGGAGACTACTCTTGTACTACTAAAGTATTGTTCTTATCGCATATCTCAGATAAGAGACTCCCGAGGATTATGACTCGTAGTGGAACTGGAGATAAAGAAAAGATGAAAGGTCGTTCGCAGTACTGCAGAGTTCGCACAGACCCTGTGGTTCTTCTTTTGTACTTCGCCCCTTGAAACTCACATTTTAATTGGGTGTGTTGTTTAGGAAGACCTTGTGCAAAATTCATGTAATTTACTTCACTACTTAAATTCGTTTTTACCAGATCGCATGTTGAAAGTGGTGCGTATTCATTAGTCTATTTGCATTCTAGAAATTATAACGTACACATTCAGCACGCTGTGCACACTGCATCACACCTTCGCTTTGACCAGATTTCGTACAAAAGGTTCTTTTCTTTTTGTATGCATAATGATGAGTGAGAGGAACGCAGGTAGACTGGAAGACGTTAGCGTGTCTTGGCGATGATTCTTTCTTAGTTCGTATGAATTCGTGCCTCAGGTCTATTCATGGACAATTTAATGATTATTTTATTATATTCAACCAACCCATCTGCTCTGCCAATTGAGAAAGGTTAAAAAGAAGTCTTATTACGATTGTCAGAGCGGGTTCTTCCACTCCTGATTGTATAAAGGCAACTTTGGACTGTTTTCCTCTACTTTTTTGCAAGTTTTTTTTCGCACAAGATCTCAAAACTACTTTGATAAAAGGAAAATGATGAGAGGGAGAGAGAGGGATTTCATGGGAAATGGTAACAGTTGTTCAAGACATCCTGAGAAAAAATCCCTGCTGGTTGTAGGAACCATCGACTAAAAGTTGTGTTGTATTTGCCATGTGTTCTTTGCTCCAGATGATCAAGTAGGTTTGAATGTAGAAAATCAAAAATCCCATTATACGAGAGGAGGAAAGATTTGCTAATAAATAAAACATTCTATAAAAGCACGAGGAAATATATACCTTTGCTCCCCAATATATTTATGACTTACTTTCCTCTAGGGACACACAACTTGGTCTTTTATATCTTTCCTATTGCTGCCGCTGCTCTAGTATAAAACATTGTGAATGAAGTATCGGAAATTACGTAACCACATATGACACATCCCGTGATTTCAATCGGTTTATAGGGCAGAATTCTGCGGAGATGCAGTGCAGAGCGTGTGGAAGACACGCGACATGAATTATAATTCATTTCCTTGTGTGTGTGCTTCCCAATCTGGCCATATTTAACACATAATCTGCACAATAAATGAAATGTACAACATCTGGGGTTTATTATGATTATCGGGTATTGTCTCAATCTAGAGTATCAAAGTATCAACCTCATCCCGATTATCAGGCTGGATGACTTTATTCACCACACTTGTGTCGTGTGTGTTTCATTTGGGCGTTTGGCATGTTCTACACTCGAGTCTATTCGAATAATGAAGAGCAGAGAGGGGTGCTTTTTGTGATTTTAATGAACTCACCCTTTCCGGAGTGTAATGCGGTGTGGTCATATCAGAAAGTGAACTAATCGCCTAATCATTTACTCGATACTCCACAGGGATTAGATGGATAGGGTGGTTTGCTAAAATATATGGAGCAATAGAGCCAATTCGGATTCTTTGAAGGATTAGGGTTGGAGATCCACTTGAACCGATTTTTCTTTTCATGGATCCTTTCGTGTGAACAAAAAGGAGTGTTGTATTGTCTGAAGGGTGCAAATATAGCAGCATCAGTGATATTTACACACTCGTTTGAACCTGCTCCTTGTCCCTTTCCATCCACCTTGCTCTGCTTCTCCATATACGAATTCCCTGTTGCATCTTTCAACACGCTGGAAAGACAGATAGACGCTTTTAAACTCTTGGCTCTCATCTGAACATTTCTTCGAAATTGCAGATTTTTTTATTTTTAGATGTTTTGTTGTCGTCCGAAGTTTTTGTACGAAGGGTTAAGTATCAAATTCATTATTGATTTAGATTTAAACTATCTATTAACTTTCACCATTGTTGGAGTTGAGAAGCTACATATGGTGTTAGGTGTATAAAAAAGAAGTGTGTAATGTATCCATTCAATAACTTTTTATTGTTCTGCAGAGTAGATGGACCCCTAAGATTTATAGTTTGTAGCACATATTGGGTAACAATGGAGGTAGCATCAAAGAGTGACTTCATAAAGTGATAATAGAGATGACGCGTTACCTCCACCCTACTTTGCATTAATCACGACGACTCTTGCCTTCCAGCCGTAAAAGAGTTCAGTTTGAGTGATCCGGTGGGTTGACAATGACCACAAATGTCACTTGTTTTTTACTGCGAGGGGCAAACTGCCAGGAGAAAGACTGTCAGACTTGAAAGAGACCTAACACGTGTCAGCCCTCCCTTGTTTTCCCTAACTCTTTTATTCCAGTCTCCTGCTCCGAAATCGGATTTCCATAATTAGATTCATTCTAAACCTTGTTTTACCCACGGCAAAAGCCACTCACACTCCGGATTTCACGGCATCTCCATTACAGCCTAATAACCCTGAGTGTGTCATTCATGATCATTACGTGCCTACTGCTACATTATTCCTCACTCTCTCTCTCTGATCTCCTCTACTCATTCTGCACAATTAAACAACCCCGTCAACTAATGAAACAACCTTCTTCTTCTGTTCTTGCATTCTCACTCCCACTGCACAAGGAATCGCAGCCACAAACACACATTGTTCCTCCTCCAACCTTGATCAATTGATTTGAGATGCATGTCGGCATCCAAAAATGACTCATCAATCATTTGCCATCATGAAAGTAATTACTTCCCATTTCATATTCTTCCGAATCTCCGTCAGTCACCATGTGAAGTCATTACATAGCATCCATCCATTGTGAGTAGAATGATCTCCCAAAGGTGATTATTATACGCACGTAGAGAGTGAAGAGGATTACCAGGCTAAGGATCCATAGAGAGCCTTTAAACGAGTGTCAATTGATTAATAGTCTTTTCAATAAAATTCTAAAAGCATTTGTGTGTGCGGGACTGCGGGGATTTCCGTTTCATAAATGAGAAAACACGCCTCAGTCTCCATTTCGCTGTGTCTAAAATGGATCTTGATTCGGGTCAAATTCTAAAACTTGAGTTCATACAACATGGGACACTGGGGATTCTCATGTTGTTTGATACCCTTCTCTATCCTCCGATGGAATTGGAACAAAGTTCAATACCAACTTCTTTGTAGTTTGCCATATCCTTCTCTTTGTATTTTATTCTGGAGTTTACGAAAAGCCCTTTCATCATTACCTATTTCAGAATTTTCAGTGTCCCCAGTCTCAAGTTGAATGTTGAGTAACATAATACAACGTCTGGTGGAAATGTGTGTAGGTAGGTTCATTGTGGACACCAAAGGAAATCTTTGCTACGGGGAAGGTGATGTGCTGGAGGCTTCTTCGTCTTCTTTCTTCCATTCCATTATCCTCTGAGGGAATTACATCACTGATTTTCTTCTTCCTTGGACAGTGAAACCACTTGCAACAAAGTACATAAATAATGGAAACTCCCACGTACAGTTTCGAAAATCAAATCTTCAAGATTTTGACATTTTCTTCTTAGTTCTTGCCCAAGCCCGAGACTTTCCATTATGATGATGTTTCATTTCCGTTTCAATGCGAAAGGCTCTTTGGTCTGGGGTAGTCATCCGTAATACAAATGCATTCAGAGTAGAAAATGGAATGGGACCCTCTGTGTAGAGTTTATACGGAGAATAAGATCCTCGCTGAATGTCCCAAGAGGAATTAGAAGCTGTGTGATTTCAAATACAACAACACTTTTGCTCCTCTCGTGATTACGTTTATATAGAGTGGTGGAATAGTTAAAAGCTTTAAATGGCAGACACTTGCATTTTTAGAATTTAATGGCGCATATCATTTCGTGTAGAAAATTTTATGGTGCTCCAGGGTTCTTTGTCTTCACGGAGGGTTCTAATAATGTCTCTGAATTCTAGAAAGATTATCTTATATGCTAAGTATGTATGACATCGTAGCGAATTATCCTATTGGGATTATATCTCGTTTTACATTCTTGAATCATTTTGACAAGCTTCTTAAAAGAGAGAGGTCCTATTTTAAGGAGACAAAAATGTAAATGTTCTCTGGTCGTCCTCACGCGAAAGATTGGACTAAAAATCAGGTCCAGATGCAACTGAAGGATATCTTGAATTAATTCAGATGCGTGTTATAGTACAGAAAGGATATATACACGCATATATATAGTTTTGATCTCGTTTACTGCATAAGTTCTTGCGGATAAGTGTTAATAAATCGTACTTAGTTCACTGTGTGTCGTAAAACCTTTATCGTAATAAATTAATTCACCCCAAGAATCCTTTTGTACTGAAGCAGAAGTCAGGGAAGGTGATAGTGAGAAAGATTTACTGCATCCACATCCACGTAACTCGTACTTTTTCAATCGATCTTACTAATCGCAATATCAAAGTCGAACGCACTAACATCCCTCCACAAAATGAGTTCAATCTTCAAATAGAGTCGACATTTAACTGCGAAAAGAAACTAGCTGAGAGCCATTCCTTCCAAGAATGGATATACAGAGGACATCCAGGGAGGATTGCCATCATTCAATAGAGTTCGAAAGTAGAAATGCATAAATATTCACCGAAGTCACGTCACCCTTGTCCCCAAGGGTGTTAAGTTTTCTAAAAATCTCCGCTCAGAATGTCATGAAAGGAGAGACATATATTTTTAAGGGCAAAAACTTAGTGAACAATATAAATCTTGGAAGTTGAATAAGCTCTAAAAGTTTTTTCACTTATAAAACGGTGGTGAAGAAGAAGAAACTGCGACTCCAGAATAGTTTACCGTGGTGTGTGCAACTGATCATTCAGTAATAAAAGTCTGACTGTGTTGCCTGGCATAGAAAGGAAAGAGCCTAATGAAATTAACCAAAAGTCATAGTCAAAGACACACAGAATGGTGGAACTAATCTCCACTCGTAAATGAAAATGAATAGCTTAAAAAATTATAGTGAGAACAAAGCTCACAATAATAAGAAAGAAACGAAGTACATAAGAAGTGTAGCTCTACACAACCTTTCGTATGGTTTGATTAAGCCAAGACACGGGCATTCTCAAAATTCTCAGATCAGGCTTCATAAGAAAGGTAGTTTGTTATCATTTTAAGTAATCAGGGTAATTTGGTAGCTTACAATTTATCCTCGGGATAATAAAATAATGGGCGCATGGAGAACTAGTTTCAAAAAGGAGGTATTTTTAGGCGTCTTAAATTTGACTGGAGAGTTTCTTTAATTCTTCACGCATGTTTTGTCCAACTGGCTTAGAGTTCCCCCTTATAGAATAATCTTGTTTGATCATTCATTCACAGTTTTTATATGCAAATAGACGAGTAATATGAATGTGATATGCATAAGTATAGCCATTTATTAGAACTGGGAGTCTTTTTGAGTTATTTAAGTGCTGGAAGAAATGAATTGAATTCATAGAAAAGAAAAATGTAGTAGGTTTGATGTAATTTTTGGTAAGAGCGAGGAGAGACGAGAAGATAAAGACTTTCAATTTATTCTGTGTGCTTGGGGAAGAAGAAAGAGATCAGGTTAGCAATCTGAAGAAATCTTGGTAGCTGGTGAAACCTTTTGGCTTGACCCAAGGAGGATTAGAGGAACAAAAGAAAGGGAAAAACGAAGGTCTCGTCTAGACCTTGTTCGCTGAGAGAGATGAAGGTAGAATCTTCAATCCGGCTGGCACACACCTGGCAAGCAGGAATTCCTCAAGACGAAAGATGTTGGACGTGAAGCAGATGTTCACGACACTCGCAACTAGTTTGGGCTCGTGTTCTTCACAGGGACCATCTCAGGGATGACCGACAGCCTGAGCCGAGCCAGTAGACAGTTTAACTACCACGAAGAACCACATCATCTTTCCCTTCACATCTAATCCCATTGTGTATTAGCAAGTTAGTCTTGTACATCATTTGGACGACGACTGTATGAAAAAAGAGCTTCCTCAAAGCTGCTTCATTTCGACCACTGGATTCTCCTCCAGAGATGCGATCCTCATCTTCGTCATGCTCAGCTAGGGTAGCGGTAAAAAACTTGAGAAAAAGTGAGCAAGATGAAGTTCACCACCACCTTGTTTAGAGAACTTCAGACCTACCTCATCTTCATCCATCTCACATATTCTTCCTCTCTCATCCATATTTTTTCTCTCCGCAAGATCAACGGGAAAATATAAAAAACGTGCACAAGTCCACGAAGAAAGCATTTCTCCGTGTAACTAACTACAAGCAAGTCTGGAGGAGGAAAGACGTGGTTCCTTCGATAAAAGTCTTCTTCATCTGTTTTACTCACAGAGTTCTCATTCGCGTTGATGAAATGGGTTGGCAGGAAGTCCACCACTACTTACTCCGCTATTATTACACTCCAATTACATCCCAATCGCTCATCTTTAGAGGTTTTCCAACCTACTGCAGATTGTTATGAGTTCCCGGCAGTCCGTATGATTCGGTGCAGTCTTCTTTCTTATCTGATTTGATTTCAATACGTAGGTACACATTAATAAGGAGATAGAAAATCAACTACCATCGTCGTAATACTTTCCTCTAAGATTCTTTTCATCTGGTGGATAAACTTGAGGAGCATCTCAGACAAGACTTCGCCTCGTGACTTTCTTGATTTCCTAAAAGAATTGAACTGACACAAGCACAAAGTAGAAGTCCGTGCCAGTCTATTGGTTCTATTAATATTGGTCCTCTTAATTTGTCAACGAAGTAATCTTCGTATAGCATCTTTATGAATAGGAGGAAATGTTCGCAAACCATAGACAACTACAGAGAGGATGAATCCCAGAAGGGAAACACCAAAAATTAAGAAGTAAAATATCGCTATAATCAGTCTTCTTCAGATGAAAGATTTAATAAAACCCTGGGTTCCTACTGGAACTGACTTCTCCTAAACTTTTCGCCGTTCGAGAGAAGTTTTTCATGGTGAGGGTGACCCGTGTGGAAATGGGAGTGTGCAAAGTTCCATCTTTTCCTAAAACATGGCCATGAATACGCCGATTTTCAACTCGGTTGTCTCCACAGACTCTCAAGTTATACTTAACTAGGTAGCTGCCCATTGGTCAATGGAATTCATAAGGGGAATCCCAATATATAAAATAAAATTCAATGCAATTCG
>JAQGAC010000247.1:0-32222 GCA_034696585.1 Isotomurus maculatus
AGATACTTTTGCTTCCAATCGATGCTCCAAATGTAATGCTGTACTCGAGCAAAAAGAACAAAGGAATCGGTTTAATTAGGGCAGAATGGGAAGCTTTCATTCAGGCAATTGGAATCTGTAACAAATTAACTACTTGTGACAACGCAATAGTTTCATTATTGAGATACACTCAACTTGAAGCTAAGAAATGTGCCATTACTCTCGGAAAGGAAGAATAATATAATCAATTGACGGAGCTTGACATTTCCAGCTATCAAATTAACAAGAAGATTCGTCAATCCCTTTGCGTTGATGAGTTTGATAAGTGGAAATGTCTCAAAGTTCACGCAAAGGTGTTGAAGTGTTTGGTGACTGTATTAATATTAATGCTTGTCTTTTTAAGAAGCAAGGACTAACAACTTCAGAGTGGTAACTGTATTTGAAGATGGTTGGTAATGTCGTTCCTGTTAGAAGTCTCCACGGGAGAGCTAGTATTAAGGATGGGACCCGTTGCAGGAATTGTGACGAGCAGTATGAAACCCTTGCCCATGTCCTTGGTTCTTGTCCTCATGGAAATCTTCTGATAAATGAACTTCATCACCAGATTCGAAAAATCATTGCCCAGTCACTTCGTAACAATGGTTTTGAAGTAGATGAAGAAGTTCCAACGTTAAATAAAAAAGTGGATATTATTGCTATCCACAGAAAGAGACGGAAGGTTTACATACTTGATCCGACAGTTCGAACTGAAAAATCCCTTAACCAGCCGTTAAAAGTACACTTAGAAAAGAAATCAATCTGTGAACCTGTTGTGAAGGATTTGCAGCAGAAATAAAAAATCAACTTTAACATCGAAGTTGTTGGAATACTTATTGAATCAAGAGGTTCAATTTCAAAATACACACTCGGTTTCCTACAAGATTTGGAATTATCATCGTCTACTATTATGGATATTATGCTGTCTGCGGTCAAAGGATCCTGCTAAATTATCCAGTCTCACTTATACTCTTTTTATAATCAATAATCCATTCTCACTCATATTCTAGTTATCTATATCTTATATACAACTTTTTTTCCTTATTTAATTAATTCTTTTAGTCTTATTAATGCTATTTTTACAATCCTGTTACTCTTATTTAGTCATTATTGTGGTGTACTGTGTCGATAGGCAACTTCATGTACTGAAGCAGTTGACAAGAATAAACTTGTTTATCTCTCTCAATTCGGGCCTGATTATTTCATTTACCCGCTCGACTTTTTAATTATTGCACTCAAACTTGAGAGTAAAGATCAACATTATTGATTAGCACATTTGCTCTCCACGGAACTCCCTCCTGATTTTCTTAAAGCCATGCAACCAAAAGCAAAGCGAGACTGAAGACCAAAAACCTGATTGTCACTGAATTTCGACGACTCCCACTTCTCATTCTCCTCAAGATCTGACGACACTCCTCTTCTGTTTTTGTGGGAGGGGCCTCCACGTGCTTCGCGTAACCGCAATGCACATTTCATGGGGGTTTGTAGTTATCCACGATGTAAAACTTCGTCTGTGGGGTCTTCGGATCGTCCGGCGAGAAGTAAGTGTAGCCAGCCATTCCTATCCCAAGCAGCTGGGAGTTTTTCCACGCGACTTGCGTGAAGTTACCAGTTTGTCGTTGGGAGTTTGGGTCGTTGTAGTCCTTCACTTCCCTGTAGAACTGCTCCGTCGCGGTCACCATGCGGTCTGTCGTGTTCACCGGTCGCTCACGAACGTCGAAGAACTTGCACGAAATTAAGGGATGGGAGTAGAAGCCCTCCGGTAGGGGCTCACTCCACAGAATAATGAACAAGCAAGTATTGGGGTAGATTGTGGTCCTCCGGTCCTCCTATGTATTCCCCTTCAGGCAGCAACTCCCGCTCCTGCAACTGCTGCTCCTCCGGCTACACCACCGCAACCAGCTGCAGTACCTCGACCAGCGATTCCCGTCCCTCTGCACTTCCCCCACCAACAACAGGCACTTCACCGGCTGCAACACCCCCGTCAGCAACCGCCAGTCCTCCAGATGCACCTCCCCCATCAGCAACCGCTTCTCTTCTGGCTTCACCTCCCCTTCCCCAAGTGTTTAAGAGCCAATCAAATAAGACTTCTGCTGTTCTTCAGTTTTAAAGATACTCTGAACTGACAACGGTAAATCTTGAATTACTTTATGAAAAACGGACGGAAGGTTAGAGGCTGTGGCAGAGACCTGTACAATTTCAGTCAATACTTCTAAGAACGCGTAAGTTTCATCAGGCTTACATCATTCTTTTCCATTAATTGATATCAGGACTGCATCAAATATTTTACATCATTGCCTGCAATAACCTCTTTGTGTAAAGGACGAACTCGCCAATCAGCACATTGCGGAAGCTTATTAAAATTTACGCCACACAATTCCTGAACTAAGTTTTTGAAGCTAACTTGAAAACGATTGGTGTCATTTTCAAAATAGATTTCTTGAATATCAATGAAAGCTTGACGAAACAAATTAAAGTCTCGTTGCAGTTCTGCAATATCCGTACCATCAAGTACTAATTTGATAATATCTGGATTTGAAAATACTGGACGGAGACCTACATTAATTAAACTGTACAGCTTTAAAGCGTCTATTAGAAAAACGCACTCGTATAAGCAAATCTGAATAAGACAAATCATCCCTAAGAAACTTTCCTCGCTGCGAGACTCCGTGTCTACCGCTATGGCTAAGTCTCTGCTCAAAATGTCCGCCATTGTTCGTTACACATCTTCTGTGTGTAAAGAACAGCCAAGCATGGGCCCGGCTATTCTTATTGGGAATTACACATGCAGGTCTCCCTGCATGCGTAAATAGGGAAGCCTCGTCCAGCTCATCTGCTTATCACAGATGAGCAGGAGACATCTCCAGCAGACCACGCCGCACACTCAACCTTCCTTACTTACCTTCAACTGAGACGTTTCATCCTTCCAAGGATGAAATCTCCTCTCAGTTGCTTGCTGAATCTGATCCTGTCTCTGTCTCTCTTAACGTAGATTTTTAAGTTTATTTTTTAATACCTGGAAACTATAAAGTTTCCTGGAAACTTCATTAGTGTTTGTATTTACTGGGGGAAGTTGATACTTCCTCCTAGCCTAGTGATAAGTGTTCCCTTTTGTGACGGCTTGGGTAAGCCACATTCGGCCTTTCTTTTCTTCCTTTTAAGGAAACTCCCGTTAAATTCTTTTCATCTTCCTCCTCTTCTGTAGCCTCCTTTTGCCACCTTGAATTTTCGGAGTTTTCTTGTTCCTGTGTTAGTGTATGTGCTGTGTGGAGAAACGTGTGAGCCTGCAGTCCCCTGACCCCTTCTTCATCCCTCCAAAGACCTGCAGTACTCTTTCAAGGTCCTAGTGACTAGGGTTAGTTGGAAATAAATTAAGGTTCCTTTGGAGTGTAGAGCTGTGTCACAGACCTCGGGAGGCGAAATCGCTGAACGTGTCGGCACAATTAACAGCTTCACCCATAGGAACATTCTACAGGGTCAGTAGGAGGTAGTAGGGGGTCAGAGGTCAAATCACATAATAGGAGTTTGAGATTCCCGAAAGGGTCTATACGGGTCACGCCAATTTTTCCTCAGGTTAGTATTACATCACCCCATCGTAGTATTTAAGACTTAGACAATAAGTAATTAGGATTTATGTTGAGTGGAGGAGTGAGCCCTTACACAAGCGGCCACACTCCCACCTACTCATTTAGTTCAGAATAAAACCGCAATCTAATTGCAATTAGAGTTATCTTTTTGGTTTTTTCGGGTTTATTGCATCAGGCTCTTCGTTTTGATTCTCATCTTGGCTTTCTTTAATTACTATATTTGGATGAATTGATATTCAGTAGTCTGGGATAAGGCCCTTGGGAGATTAGGTGCATTTAAAGGGTGCAGATTCCCCCACCCCAAGCCTTGTCAACTGAGTCCAGCTGTACATGTGTTAATTCATTTAAACTCAAATGGCTCTGGACACGGAAGTTTCGACAATAAGAGGCAACTTGGTCTCCATTCTATAAGCGAATGGGTGAAAAGGAATCAAATCCCAAGTTGAGTTGTTAATTAGTCTGCGATGATTTAGGAAGCCTGGATTACTGGTCTGGGGTGCAACAACACACTTTTCCCAATTTTTCTCTGCTATTCGTTTATTCTCGAAGTATGAATAAGCCTTCGGCATGACAGATGATCTATTCATAAGCCCAAACAATGCGGACTAGTTTTTATTCTACAGACATAATATACAATGTATTTTTTATTTGACACACCGACACCATAGATTTACAATATTTACAGCTCAAACTTAACACTGAACTCAAGAAACACTCTGGCTTCTACTTTCTCGGAGTACTAGCTAAGCAATTTTACCATAAGTTTGATGCCTTCTTTATTAATGCCTCAAAACGGGAAAGGAGAAGAATTCTAGGGGTTTTAGGAATTTCCGGTTTCACCCCGTCGCTCAAATTTTCTCCGTGTAGGTAGGGTAAGAAAACTCCACACGGGTCGTTCACACAAATGCGATTTGTTTGTTCATGCGATATTCTAATAAAAAAGGAAAGTAGTAAAGAATGAAATCTCAATAGGAGTAGTCATTTGAATTTTAAATTTGACCACGAAGTGATCATAAAGAACTCTATGAGGACTTCGGAGACTCCTGGAAACAACGAAAATTGTTTAATAATTAAGTTCATCGTTATATAAATTTAAATTAGCGTTTGAACAATTTGTTACTATAGGTTCGGGGACACTAAGGAAGAACATTCGTGTGGACTACATGGAGGTTTTGGTGGCGACTGACACAGAGCCATACGGCCCCAACACCCACGAAGCGCTCTCATTGGCGGAGAGCGAAAACTTTCTCTGGACACTTTTTTAACGTTACAAGCGCAGTCTTGTTCATTTGTTAGTATATGGTTGATCGTCATAGATCGTATAAGTCATTAAATTGTGTTGTAAACTTTCCTGTTTCTGCTTGTTCAGCATAATGTGTATTATGCTCATACTCAAACAAAACGTGAAGATTGTTGCTCCATAAATCTATACCCGATATTGAAATAAATTACCAACCGGAGTCTGACTGCTGACAGCATTAATTAACACACCGTAAAAAACGTTGTTGGTGGTTAAGAAGCAGGCGAAATCTGACCGCTTTTCCTGAGATCTCCCGAAGAGAGATGTAGCCTGCTTAACTTTAATAGGCATCAAAGAGACAATCCCCAATTTACATGATAAAATAACTCTTGACAACTATGAAGCAGTTTGTATAAAATTAACATGCCTCAACAATAAAAATGTTGTAAGAAAATTCAGATCTGGATATGTGTTAGGGATAGCCAAATATGCATAACTTTCCTTACTCAATATTCACGTTTCGTATTATCTCATCTTAATGCGTCTTCTGCTTTCAATTTATAGCATACTCTGCTTGTTCCTATTATATTAGTTATCGAATAATATTAGTATATGGACTTGTTCCATTTTCATACTTAAACCTGGAAGGGGTCCTACAAGCAAGATCGGTCCTGCTTCTAAGACCTGGTCTTGTCCGGGTCTTCCTGCTGGTCCTGGTCCAGGTTTTATCATGTAGAACTTACCTTTTGGAAAAGTTTGTAGCCCACGTCAAAATCTTTACGTCCGTCCCTCTCAAGAGCATTTTCTACAGGAATATGATGAACAGCGGCGGCTACTTTCGCAGTCATGAAGAGTCTACCTAGATCCACGTTTTTCGTTTCTCCAGAGTTTGAGATGCACTTCAGATTTCTGGTCTTCCAGTCTGCCGATACTTCAGTAATCACACAGGGTGACACAATCTTCAATCTCTGAAACCAAGCGTAACACCGCATTTCGACTGGGAAAACAGCAACTGGATGTTCTCTCCGAATCAGTCTACCCGGCACGGGCATGTTCAACCCTCGGCTCCGCCCTTGGCTTGTAGTTTGGTGCGACATTGGTGGAGTATAGGGGGTCGAGTGATAGGACCTGTGGTGGGGGTCGACTGATAGGACCGGTTTTTAAAACAGTACGGGTAGTAAATAGTTTACTGAATAAAAGGACGGTGCTTTCACGCAGCAGACTCGAGACTTGCACAACGCAGACTTTTGAGCAATAACCATAGGAAAGCACCAGCGACAAACTAGCCAGAATCAGTATAAAAAATCAGTATTGATTTCGTTAACAGACTTTAGAAAGAATTCTTTCTTACAGGGTATTACACTTTTTCCGAAAAGTTTAGTTCTTTCGTTGTGATACGCAGGGCATAAGCATAGGACATGCGTTAGGCCTTCATTATATTACACAATTTACAGTCAATATGATTAGTTAGGTTAGGTGTCTAGTGTCTTATTCTGATCCCATTTTTTATCTGGTCTTAGGATTCTGAGCTTGGTTAGGCGATGGGTAATCTCCAGAAGAGTTACTAGTTTATGGCCGTTTGTTACGAGATGAGTTTATTGGAGTTTCAGGTTGCCCTGCAATCAATGTATGCTCGACTCAGTTTAGTAATAAAAGAAATTCTAGAGGAGTGAGAGAGCACAAGAGCCTGTGCTGCTCGTTTGAATGCCAGAATAAGAATATAAAAAAATCATATATTATATCATCATATCTCGTAAGACAGCTTTTTTGATAGTATCACATAACCTAGGGGTCAGGCTCGTACTCCCAGGATCCAACTCATAGGACCCGTCCTATGAGTTGGACTGGTCCTAAGACCCTGAAGCTGACTCCTACGAACCAATCGATACAAACCATACGCGCCAACAGTTTACTTGCGCAGAATCAGTTCAAAAACATGCTGCGTGGGTTTTTTTTTTGTTCCAGATCCAGGAATGTTTATCTTCAACTCGTATTCAAGTATTGTGTCCAGTGTCAGTGTGGGATTGCTGGTTGATGGGAAGGCAAACCCCAAAGAACGGAGACAAGAACGAGGATGATTGGCCGCAGAAGCTGAAGTTCGAAAGAGGGGTCGACACTTGCCAGAATTACAGCTTTGTAAATCTTTTGGTCCAGGTTTCTCTGTTGCGTAAAAATTACTGTTGGTCCTAATTATTTTATCGGGGGGATACGATAGGCTGGAGGACCTGAACACTTTGCACATGGAGGAGTTGGGGAGCATGCAGGAGCGACTGGAAGAGCAGGACACTTTAAAGAAGCAGGGGGAAGTGATGTGTATGGAGGACCTATAGGACACCTGAGTGAAGGAGTTGAAGGACATGGAGGAACTACAAGGGGGGCAGGACACCTTCGAGGAGGAGAAAGTGATTGACAGCGCGGAGGACGAAGAAGTGAGGGACACGGTGGAGCCAATGCAGCAACAGGACAATTTAATGAAGAAGCTGGAGGATATGCTTGGCATTTAGATTGAGGAGGAGCC
The DNA here is from genome assembly GCA_034696585.1 of Isotomurus maculatus. Classification (NCBI taxonomy): domain Eukaryota; kingdom Metazoa; phylum Arthropoda; class Collembola; order Entomobryomorpha; family Isotomidae; genus Isotomurus; species Isotomurus maculatus. The sequence continues at coordinate 7,361 of JAQGAC010000247.1, forward strand.
TTGGGGCACTGGCGGGCAGGTGGGCATGCTAGAGGTTGTGGGGACACTTCAAGGGAGCGGGTTGTAGTCGATGCCCTTCAAGCTGAAGGAGCTGTGCCTTGGCGATCTTAACCTGCAGCCTCCTGATCAGAAGTTAGATTATTTGCCATCATTTTCACGTCTCTTTTTCTATGAATGAAAAACGAGATTTAATTTAGGAAGGCAGACGTTCTAATGAACAACCTACTTTCCCGCAATTTACCTTTCTTATATTAGTGAAACGACGAAAATGTAGTTTATTAGTTATTACTACATGAATAACTAAGACCCAACAGTGTGGAAGAACGTATATGACTGGATACCAGCAAAGTATTAGAACCAATATATTCGGGCTTACGATTTTAAGAAATATGTATATCTTTTCTCGAGGAAGCCAAGTTTTTGCTACAATTATATCGGGATCTCTATCATCCTCTAAGTGCTAAAGTGCACGAGGAATATACATTTGAGTTTTTCTACTCCGAAAGATGTACCCTACTTCAATTCCATTTAGGTGGCATAGGACAGGAGACACGATAAAAATTTTATCTTGGATTATATTATCTTGGATTATACGCACTGCGAGTGTTCCCTTGTTCTTGGATTGAAGAAACCCACTTGTTGCTGCGCTTTCACAAACGTATATGAAATCGTATGTATCAGAGACTCATATGTATCAGAAAATATTCAAGATCTCGGAATCCTTCACTTTCGTGTTTTGCTTGCAAGAATTACCGGGTTCGAAAACCAATTGATCTTGTACCTTGGAATTCCAAGCTAGCGATCACGTGGATCTTTAAAGTATTGAACCGACTTGGACTGGCTCGGACTAACTTGCAACTCGGTTATAGTTAAAATCAGATTAAGTTCTTCAACCTTGTCTCAATAATTACATGTACATAATCAATTTCGGGGTTTTCGTGCTTCGTAAGGATCATTTTTGCGTCCAACCTGCTATATATTGTAGCAAACGCGGGTTGGATTTTACAAAAACCTTTCTTTTCGTTAGATTTTTAATTTTGTACAACCAAAGCCAAAAACATTGAAAGGCTACGTAATCCAACTTCATGACACCTTGATGCAACATCTAATAGACGCGCCAGTTGAACTTTAGAGTCACAGGCTTGGTTCAAAAATATTCTGGACTTTCTCATGACGAAACGATGAAGTAAAAGTCAAACAATCGAGTCATTGTTCACTTGAAAGTGTTTTTTCTACTCCCACTTTAATTAGTTCTTGAAACTTGCCTTGAATATCATTATCGTATATCATGTATACATGGCATCCTTAACAAAATCGCCAACCGTAAAATAAGGCTTTAATGTTTAACCTCTTAAGATATACTTTGAGTATAGATTATTCCATACTTCACCTTCCTTTTCCTTACAGACGTCAGAAGGTTTCATATTTGTAGTAGTATGTAATGTGTTGTTCGTGGAATTTAGAATGCCTTGCAATACATCAATCCACTTATGTTTACCAGTCTGATTATATTTTGAATCCCTAAATTTGTATTTGCGGGCATAACGTATGGTCAAGTTCCACTTACGCTCTCTCTTAATGGGTTTTGTAAAACTATTTAATTCGGATTGCATTTACAGTCTCTATAAGTTTGCAGTGATAACAAAGGTCCGTATGTTAATTGCAGTGCTTGCTCAATTTCTTAAACGAAAAAGGGAACCCAAAATTTGTTCGTTCAGTTCTAATCATAGAAGTCATTGTGTATCCAAACGATCCATTAACGCTCGTTCGATATCAATATGAAATAGGTCTTCTTATGATTCCGTCCAATAGTAAATTTTCTCGGGTAGCCAGTCTTTTGAATATGACCCATTAAACATTCAACTAAAATGTTTCTTAGTGCGGAAATCTGATGAAATTGGATTCGGTACTGATTTATTCCGAAATCATAATGTATGGGAAGGAAACTATCTTGCTTCTGTTTAGTCAGGAGGATGAGTACATTGTATAGTTGAAGGTTGTTCCATGTCATGAATTTTCGGGTCCGACAAGTATAAAATATCATGGACATGTCCTTCTTGTCATAAATGTCATGGATTGTGTCATGTGCTGGACATTGACCGTTTTGCTTTTATTATAAGGTAACCTTTGCAATCGTCGTGTGCCCTTAATTTTTCTGGGACGAGGAAAGTTCCCCCCCGCTGTTCGCAGCTGGACTTCTCGTCACATTTCAAGCAAAGAAAAGCGAGCTAAATGCACTGAGGATTGAGTGCCTCGAATCCGACGACAGTGCCTCAAAATGTCACGAACTTTTCTGTAGAATTCACAAATAAGCAACAATGTTGCGGGGTGTACCGGGAGTCACTTCCAACACATACCAAGAAGCGTTGAATTGACGATGAGGATCGGCGTCAATGGCTCGTACTTAAGTCAAGCATTCACGTTTCGCACGTCCTCCAGCTCTGACGGGATTGATTGTTCTTCGTTTCACCGCTCATTAAGAATCTGTTCAGGAGGATTGGAATTAGCACACAAATCGAGTTCATTCGCACCGAGCTCACCTTGTGCATGACAACTCCCTAAAGCTTGGAAACCTCCATCGAATTGTTCTCTACTTCAGTCCCAACTCGGGCCGGTCCGACTTGAACTCGTCCAGCAGTCGTGAACAGTTAAGCTCGAAGTAACCGAGCTCCTCAATTAGGTCGTACTTGTTGCAAAGGTTGCACCTTGTGTAGGTTGACATTACACGAATCGGTCGACGTCATAGAGACGTGGAACGTCATCGAGGAAGTACAGAGCGTGCCCTGGGAACCTGCTTCTCCACGCGGGCAAGTCGGGAGACGTAAGGAGGGGCCCACTTGGGGGTGGAACTCCTCGTGACCCGTTGTCCATTGTCGCCCAAAAAAGGAGATGCAGTTGAATGTCTGGAAGGACGAAGGCTATTTGAGTTCTGGCTGTCAGCGGGGAAAGTTGATACTCTGTGACGGTTAAGCTGCGGCGAAGAATACACGGGATAAAAAATTTATCCCAAAACACATTGCCAAAAGAATTGGTGGAATAAGAAGTTTATCCCATGCTGCGGATGCCAAGTACGTTAAGAGTGCACGGGCAACCTCACAGTGAATTCTCGCACAAACAAAGAAGGGGTTGTTGTTGTCGAACGTGTGAACTGCTCTTTCCACTAAGCTCGTCTGCAACTGATCTGGAAATTTTGAAATCAGCGAATTTACTTCAATTTTAAGGGTAAGTTTAACTTCCTGTGTTGTCCGTTCGTAGCAGTTTAATCTGGTTTGTGTTAATTTTGTGTGACTGCGTGAATTCAGGATGGGGACGATGAAGGAAGGGCTGATTTTTCTGTACTCTCCTGAGGGCAGAAGCCTCGACGAATTAATAAGGAAAACCCTTCTTTACCATCCCTACGAGTGAGACGTATGCCTACGTCCAAGGGGCCAGCATTACAACAAGAACGTCGAAATAGACGGGACAGAGAAAATAGCGCTTCAAAGGCACACTTTGGCTCCAGTCTACAATAATGGTGACGCCGTGAAAGGGCTGGTGAATTTCAACTTGGGAAGCAGCAAGAAGGTTGAGTACGGTAAGTTCATGGCATCCGGGTTCAAGTTTGGTGTCTTTTTAAAATATAATACAGACAAGTTTGTTCAAATATATGTATAAACTCTCGTTTTTAGTGTCGAGAGGATTTCATGGCAACAAGCAGTGGCTTGGATGACCAATGGGAAAAGGAAGTCGTTTCAGTATCGAATAAACTTTGTGGAGAATGGAGAAAGATGGAGGAAGAATAAACCCGAGTTTCATGGAATTCATGAAATTAGGAAGTATGGTGGCTGCCCCGATGAATGCTATACACCGAAAACAGTATCAGCAAACTCAGGAAAACATCATGGATTCATAGTTCCCAATGCATACTATAGGGGACGGCTAGGTCTACCATGTGGAGGACGCATTCTTCTCGAGCCTGAACTTCCTGCTAAACGGTGAGTTACGGGCATTTATTTTCATTGTTTGAGGGACTTGAAACTAACTAATGTTTTAATGAACACTTTTTTTGTGAAAGGCGAGATGTGGTGAAAGTTTCTCGCCAGCAGATTTAATTCAGTAGCCAGCTGCGAAGTGACGAATGGAATCGCATGTGAAGTTTGAACATCCCTACAATCGAAAGACGTATTTCCTTAACCCTCAGAAGTTGATGGACAGAAATATATCAATGAAATTTGTAAGAACTGTTATGAACCATTTAGTGAGTTTAATCGTTCATTGTGTTTATTAACCTTTAATGCCACAGATAATTCAGAAGGCAGGCGATACCATATTTACTTTCCCTTTGGGTCCACACGATGGGTTGAGTCTCACAAAGACAATCGGGATCTCCCGAAATTGTGCCGACGAAATTGACTGGCCTGGTGTCGCTCTTCATTACGGAAATGAATCTAGGCAGTGCAACAATCAAAGCAGGGAACTTAAGTAAGCTAAAACATGCATTACGTGATACGTCTTGCTGTAGCATACTTTAATGTGCAACTTTGTTTACAGCGAGGGGCACTTGAGCGAAATACAACCCGATGAGATAGTGAAGTACGAAATGTATGAATTTGATCTGAAAGAGCATCGTTTGGGGAGGTCAAATTGTTATCCGTATTAATAATTAAAATTATTTTGGTATTTTCAAAAGAAGAGAAAAGCAGCATACATTAACTATCATCCTCTAATTGGCGCAGCAATCTTAGATATTACTCAATCATGCTTCTATAAAGTCTGGTATGAGATTAAACGTCGTTTTGCTGAAACCAATAAACTTCTGGATAGTTAAAAGTTCGATATTGGTTAATGATGAACCAGTTATGGATTTTTGTATTTGCCCGAAACTCCTGAATTTAGAAATTACAAATCTAATGTTTGTAAGGAAGCTCTTGGCAAACTTCAGAGTGAGACGGACGAGGAGTAGATTCTAGAAATCGTCATTTTAAGGAAAAAAAACAGTATGCTCAACTGATAAACAGCCCGTTGTACACAGAAAAATTGCACGCCAAGGGAATTCCGATGGCCTTTAAGCGTCAATATCCTTCTAATATATACAAGCAAACACTTTGTGGAGGAATTGTAGTTAGGATCAGAGCATTCATTGCACTCTTCAGTAATTCAGAGTTATTAGTCTGTCACAGGACTATATGTCCATCTTCCCATATCCTTGGGACATTTCAATTCTCAGCACACTTGCGTCACAAGTATTTCCAGGGAAGGGGAAATTTCTCCGCGAGGCATACGAGTTTGCTACGAGGAAGCCATACTCTTATTTGTTCCTCGACTTGCATGTCTTTCAGAACCCGAACCTCCAGGTTCGGACGAACATCTTCAATGACGAAGACTGTTTTCTTATGGCTGCAGGATAAGGTATCTATTTAGTGATATTTTCTGCGTTTCAAATTAATTAAGGATTATACTCATACGTCTTGTCAATGGACGAAAGCGACCAAACTTAATTGGGTATGCATCAGAGGAAGAGTTAAAGTCGTAGTTTGAAGTGCTCTTCAACATAAATCGAATACCATTCACTCCCAAAGAAAAGAAGCAATTACTCAAACATTCAAGAAGTCATAAAACGAGAGTGGACACTAAGGAAGCTCAAAACTATTTAGTAAAGTATCATAAAGTAGTAGCCTTACTCGTTTCTTACGTTGTCTCTAAGATATCTGATGGTGTGTTATGGAATTGGTTTGATTAAGTACTGGCAAGTAACGTAAGAATTATAAAAGCAATAAGCTTAGACATGTATAAAAGAAAGCACAGTTGTCTCCTGTGAAGTACCTGTGAATCAATACAGAGTTAGTGGTCAGAAATCTGTAAGCACTTGATATTGTGAGCGTGTGTGGGGAATTCGTTCTTGAAATCAATGCCAATAATTAGTCACACTACTGATTGACTTTATTCATCATCTTTATTATTCTTACTGCTGATATTCATCATCTTTATTATTCTTAGTTGTTGACTCTCACTCCCTCAATCTCCTAATGTCCATTCTCTTCCTCCTTCACCCTTTCGTTCACTCTCTTTCGCAATGACATCCGATCTCCTTCCAACCTTCTTCAACCGTTGGCGACTCCCTATGTCTACTAATAATCTGCTTATCTTAACTAGTAACAAAGTTGCACATATTCTTTAACATAATTTTACTTATGCCGGACTTCCACGCTTACAATATGAGATGGTTGTAAATGATATACCTCAAAAATATTTACTTAAAGAGGTTATCTATTCCTGGTGCGCAAAGAGAAACAGCTACACAACTTGAAAATGTACTGTTAAGAAAACTAGAGTTTACATGGAATGATATTGGACATTTTACATTCTCAGGATCACTGATTCCCAATTCCAACATTGTAGACATAATTTCAGTTGCAAACAAATATTAAAAAATTAAGAAAAGTAAATGTTCCTGGCCTACGTGAATCTATAACCTTTCTCAAATCAATCAATTTCAGATCATACAGGAAATACTGTCAGCTTTGGTTGTGGTCTGTCGTTTGGCGGGGCTAGTAGCATGTCTTTTATGGGAGGGAGAAATGTAGCACTGAATAAGTCTGAAAAAGAACCACGGTGTGTATATTTGGTTTCTTTGAAAGATGCGTAAATAAATATAGTCGTCTAGTCAACAATCTGTTTTCATTCACAAAACTTAATTTCTTTTCATACTGCAGCACGACTGTACATGACATGTTCTTTTCTCTTTGAATAATGCACATTTTTTGATATTACCCTTTTAACTTAACTTTTTAACCAACATATCATTTAAACTTGTATTACACTAGAACGTTTTTAGAATGCTTTTATAGCTTTTATTATTTACCCTATAACACAAGAAGAATTTACCAGAAGTGGTAGATCTCACACTCTGTAAAGGAGTACAGTTCTGCTTAAAATTTAAATCCTTTAAAGGTACAAAATTGCTATGATGCTGCTCTAGGCTGCTCCCAGAGAAATCAGAATTTAAATTGAGCCAGTAAAGACTGCAACCCAATGTCGACCTGGTTTCCACGATGGGTCAATAATGAAGACAACTGCAAATTTTGATTCCATTAAATTGATCCGAACTCAAAACCGCAATAATGTAACAAGCTTTTTAACAATCTTATCTAGTATTTGTAACAGTTCATCGGCATTCATTCAAAACTTCCTGATTTAAAAATTCTACATTAAGTTTCTGGTCAATAGTCGTGCGTGCAATCGAGACTGTGCTCGACATTTTCCTATGATCTGTTTTGTTCTGTCGCAGCTCTAAGTGTTACTTCAACCCTTATGCTTCAAACGTGATCATCATTTACAGGAATGATGTCATATCCCTTCAATTATTAGGCGTTATCTCTGTTATATCCAATACTAGCGTGTTAAAGGTTTAGTCATCTACATCATACTACATCAAACGGTTCAAAGTTGAAAGGATTCCTTAAAAACTTTGAATTATATCCATCTGCATAAACCAATCCTAATAATAAGACTAGCGTTGAAGCCTTGATGAAGGAAAGATGTTTTCAAAACTGCGTTAATTGATCCCTGTGTTACATTTGATGTATTGACTTGATTCAGTGTGTAAGGATGAAGAGCCTTGGAGTTGTTTAGATGACGCTCATGTGGGGATATTATTTTTGGAGAAACTTTTCTTCCCTTGACCATGTAAATTGCTTCTACAAACTCAATTTTATAATCAGGATCCAGTGGTAAGGGTAACGAGAATTTTGTTGATGCTCGCTCGCCCGCGAAATTTTAATGCTTACACTCACATTAGGTAAAACATATCTACATATGCTAAGTATATCTTCATCTATTGGACCAATAAGTTCTACAGTCTTACTTTGTTTAATGCAATCTAGTCGAGACTTGTACCCGGTATTGGTTGTGTTCAAGTTCCTGGCACCCATATCGTCGACGTAGAGAGCGTTTCTAGGTATGTCCTTCTTATAATCACGGTGAAGAGACAGCTTAGTAAGTAAGTACGCACAGTAGTGATAACTAAATTTTGATGAAACCAGAGTTGAGCCAAAATAAACCTCAACTAGGTCAATCAAGAACAAATTGTTGTGGACACATCAGTTCCTCCAGGCAAAGTTTTACCGTCCGCAAGCGTTACATTCAATCTAATGTAGAGGTAAGAGTCCATCAAGTCAATGTAGCTCCCAATGACTCCTACAATATTTAGCGGGAATGAGTTAGGCTTCTAATAATTTTAGTTAAATTAATATTTTTTGCGCTTACCGAGAACTCCAACATGACATTATCTAATATTAGTTCGATAATAGATAGGGACATAAATAGAGTTAGTATTTGAAATATCGGACTCTGGAGGACTAAACGGATTCAAGTGTCAACGGAGCTGTACGCTGGCTTTGAAGAAATCGAGTGACTCATTTCTTCTTCACACACTTCTTTTTTCCTGTACCCTTTTGAGGCTTTTTAGCAGCCTTTTTCTTCTTCCTGATTTCTGTGTTTTCGCCTTTTTCTTTGGTTGTGATTTCTTTCCTTTCTTCTTTCCACCACCAAATTTTGGTCTACAAGCTGCTTTCTTCTTTGCCTTCAAAACTTTTGCCCGGAATGAGACCTTTCTCATAAGTTTAATTTCCCACTGTTTCTTTTTATATCCCAAAATTTTTCTTAGGAACTCATTGAAGCAAACGACACGATGTTTTCGGTACGGAGCTTTCATACAAACCCGACAAAAAGTGTCGCATCCTCTTCATAGATCACAAAAATATTAAACGGAATTTACATTAAAGCAATAAATCTCGAGAAAGACGTTTCAAGTGTGTCATTCACTGCAATCAGAAAGTCAGCCACTACTCCTTTGGATGAGATTACATGTTTATAAGGACTGAAATCTGTTCCTTCGAAGATTTTGTGAGGTGGTTTATAGAATACCTGTGTGACACCAATCTCATACAGTACTCATACGGTTTTATAATGTTTGTCTGATTTATAAAGTCACGATAAAAGAAATCCCATACGGTTTCCTTGTTCTTTTCAGTTACCTGATTAGAGCAACGTCGATTGAGGAATGAATTGTCTTGTTGTAAGACTGTACTGTAAGTCGAGAACCAAATGATTTCATACGACCTGAAAAATTCCTGTACGCTTTGATTCACGAACTTGGTTCATAGATCCGACCAGATGTAGCGAACAATCCTTGGAATCAGTTTGAAAATTTTTACAGCTGTATTTAAGTTTGATAATTGAACTAGAACCTGTCTTCTGTTTCTATAAATCTTCTTATTAGGACGGTAAAAATAAAAGGCCGGATCTTTTGGAAGCTCGTGTTCTACCTCACGTTTAGTTTTATCAAGTTGAAGTTACATGTTTTGTATAAATAATGTGTTTTGGTGTGCAAATTTCTACATCTTCACATTTCCACTTCCAAATTAGGAAAGATTAATATTTACTGTTTTCTTTCAAGGAGTTTGCTCCCTCCTAAGCCTTGATCATATAGTAGATGATAAATTGAGCTTCAAACACAGAGAACCTGATCGCTTGAAGTGTGTCGTAGGTCTTGCCGTGTGTTTTCAGACCAAGGTACCATTCCCTTGCGATTATGCTCACATGAACATTCACCGATCCAGCAGCAGCAGCTGCTTCTGGCTCCTTGGATGCTGTCTCAAAGATTTTATCGAATGTATAAATATATTCAATTTAAGGAATGAAGGAACCTCCAAATTCACAAAAGACCTAATGAAAGAATTAGTACAAAGTTTAAGACTAATTAATTAATCCGCAAGCTTTTCAATCAGGAATGAATTAGCTGTAACTGTTGAAGTGTGCAACATGTGTAATTTTAGACTTATTATTTATAATCCTTAGGCTTCCTCTGTTGCTCTCACACAACGTCGGATACGACGTTTAATTAATCTTTTCTGATGTGGCGCCCTGATGTCGAGCTAACGCTTCATCTCATTAGCATGAACGTATTCCCGACAGTGGTCTCGGATTTGTTGCCGGAGATGATCTGTTACAAATAAAGCATTTAATTTAACATTCACAATGATTTTCTCAATATGCTATTATTCTTGTATAAACGTAAATAAATGTGGTTTTTCTTTCTCGTCGACAATGTCCCTATCTGCATCATGCAAAATTGCTGCATCAATCTCCAAACTTCAAATTGTAGGTGAGTGTGCGTTTAAAGTCAATGTGGAAACTTAAAAAGGTGATGCTGATGATGCAAGGTACTTGGCAGTTGGGAAATAGTCAAGGAATCAGTCGACGTCGGAGGAAATGTCTCAGTAGAATCTAGGGGCGGTTTGGCATCGGTCGTTGATAAAGAAATGGTCTCGGCAGTTGTGAACAGTGTTGAGGAAGCAGTAGAAATTGATGAAAAAGGATCGGTTGTTGTTGGGATAGATGAGGAAGCAGTTGGAGATGACGAAAAAGCTTTGGTTGTGGTGGGGTTGGATAAGGAAGTAGTTGGAGATGATGGAGAAGTTTTGTTTGTTCTGGGGAGGGTTCCAGGAAAGTTACGAAAGCAGTAGAAGTAGGTTTCAATGACTCAGTAAGCACAGGAGAAGTTAAAGAAGGAATAGAAGAAAATTTCAAGGTCTCGGTGGGCGCAGAGGATGTTAGGGAATCCGAATATGATGGAAAGGAGTCGACAGTTGTGGGGCCAGATAAAAAATCAGTGGATATCAGTGGAAAGGTCTCAGTGAGGATTTGGTGGATGGTGGTAGAAACGTCTCGACAGTTGAGAAGGAACAGGGAAGGAATAGGGAAGAACAGCTTACGGAAAGGCTCATTCGTCGATTAGTCCACCTGGAAACACGAGGAACCACTTAGCTCTTAAATCCTCCTCACCAATCACCAGTTCCAACCAATTTTACCTTCTCTACCTTTCGATCCTAAAATTAATTATGGCAGGTCGATCTAGCGGCCGTGGTCGATATGGACGCGCAGTGAGGTCAAATCATCAGCCTATTGCAAAAACTTCCACCCTACGACACTCACGACACTCTACGTGATGGTTCCCCCCACCGTGTTCCATGTCACCCCCCCCCCTATTCTATTGGATGAACCTCTCCACTCACCGCAACTTATCTCATTCTATGTGGCGTTTTTTCGTTCAAGTATTATTTGCTGTGTACGGCGTATTCAGCTTTATTAACTCTGCATGGACTAAAAACTGGACAGAATCTACTTCTTTGACAAAACGGGGGTTATAACAGGGGACGCGTCTCGGCGAAATGGTCTTATTCCCTCCCCCTTCTCCCCCACTGCCTGATCAAATTTGTGACAGAGTCATAAATCTCACGGATAGCCAGCTACAAACGAAAGAAGAAATCACACAGGTGACGACGGAAACTCGACTCCTGAAGCTCAGTCATGTTTGCAATGAGTATAATACTTACGCTTACACTCGACCGTACTTTGTTGCAAATATTCACCTACAATGATTCCAAGTTTGGGAATCCATTATTTGATTCTGTACTGATTTATTTATAGAGGAGGATGAATACTCTATATAAGGCATGAACTTTGTAAACTAAAAGTGCCTAGTACTATCATCTGAAAAAAAACAGGATTAATATCCCAATCCCTTAATTTGTATTTGCGGCAAAATTTCCTGTACACATAATGTATGGTCAAGTTCCACTTACGCTCTCTGCAAATGGGAATTGTAAAGTTATTCATTTCCGATCCCACTTAGTGTTTCTGTAAATTCGCAGTAATAACTTGTACTTGCTCAATTTTTTAAACGAAAATAAATCTTAAAAGCCGTTTGATGCCTTCTTTATTAATACCACAGAACGGGAAAAGAGAGGAAAGGATTCTTAGGGTTTTAGGAATTTCCGGTTCCGCTCCGCCGTTCAAATTTCTCCGTGTAGGTATGGTGAGAAAACTACACACGGGTCGTTCAGACAGATGTGATTTCTTTGTTCATGCGATATTCTAATGAAAAACGAAAGCAGTAACGACTAAAATCTCAAAGTGAGTAGTCATTGGAATTTTTAATGAAGAATTCTAAGAGGACTTCGGAGACTCCTAGAAACAACGACAATTGTTTAATAGTTAAGTTCATCATTATTTAAATTTAAATAAGTGTTTAAATAATTGGTTAATATAGGTTCGAGGACACTCAGGAAGAAACTTCGTGTGGTTTGGTGAAGACATAGGGAGGTAATTCAGTGATTCATTAACCTTGTTTTCAATGATAGAAGGGTGTACTATTCGTATAAATTCCCGTTCAAGGACGTAACCATCAGATAGTCGTACCAATGTACCCTTCAAAGTACAAGAAAATTTAATTCCCTTCATGTCCCTAAGAATAGATTACATATGCACATGTGTGAATTTGAATGCTTCGGAAAAGTCTACAAGTAGATTTTTGAATTCTAAGGAAAACGCGAGACAAACTTCATTGTGGATATTGAATTTTAGCTGGAATCCACGCAAGTTTAGATTGTTATGGAACTCTCCCTTGCTGCAGTTTGGTGCACACGTGTCCACGAAACTCTTTCCACAACGCTCACATTGGTGAACGCCGTATAAGTGTGATTCATAGCCGATATAGCGATCGAAAGACTGGCCAAATCTCACAAACTCGCAAGTAAATCTTCGTCTTGAAATCCTCCGGATTTCTGAATGATTGGTGCGAATGTTAGAATTTCAGTCTGTCTGCTATCACAAGTCAACAGAGTTTCTTATCATCGCATTTTTTTTATTTCTCTTTCTTTTGGATTTGGATTTTACTTTGGGTAAGCTCACCTCGGATCATATTTATTTATGGAGCAATTGATCGTAACTCTCCGTAGCCTTGCCCGCTTTATCTATCAAGTAGTTCACGTACCCTTTATTGTCTTTACCCCTCTCTATTATTTTTCCCCTCGAATCATCGCTCCGATATTATTCGCGCACATTGCGTGTTCCCTTTTGGTCCACTTCCCGTTAAAGACAGCCTCGCAGAACCGGGTAGGAGGTAGATCAACTTTATACCCCGATTCTGCTGAACTAGAATTTGAAAATTTGATTGCATCTCATGAGGAATTCTGAAAGCTTTACGTATTGATATTAATATTGAGGCGAACTCGAAACTCTAGAACGAGGGACGCATCAATGCAACAACTTTACCTTGAACTTCAATCTTGTCTTATATCCGCGGAAACGAAACCAGATGCTTTGTCTGTTGCCTCCATAATTCTATCTCAACTTCGCTCCAGGTCGGTGGAACAAAGGCTAGGATCGTCTGCACGCAATCAACGGAGGAGCTCTATATTATTATCATACTGGCTTTGCTTTCATTACCTGGCTTTAGTGTGTTGTTCTTCGATCAGTTGATCCAGGCCTTCCTATACATAGTTAGTTTTTACTCCAGGAACGTGGAAGTCCACGTTCATCCTAAAACTTTCATTGCAAGACCAGGAAAATCAGTGGAAGATAAAATTGGCTTGCGAGATGGTGGAGTCTGCGAGGAATCTCCAGAAGCTGAAAGAACTGCTTCAACACGGTAAAAATACTAAACATTCATTACCTTTATTTTTGTTTATTAAATAAATAAGCAATAGCTGCAAGCATTAAACTCCAATTTGGCTCTGCAAATCCCTGAATGTTCATTAACTCATAATTCATGAATTTTGTCAATAGTCTAATTTACACTCTGCTAATTTCGGTCTATTTCAAAAAGCTCTTAGAATGCATGCAAAGTTTATTTTAAAGTACTAAGCTTTAGTTGTAAAAAAAGAATTTGTAAGTTCATTCCACTTTCTCCCACAAGTTATTAACATTTGCGTTTTTTCCACTGCAATTCTCTGCAGTACCTGGGCACTAGTTTCACAGGAGATAATTCAATAAACACATTGAGTGTCATGGAAATGTTCTTATTTTTGGCGTCTCGCAATGAGAGAAGCTGAAATCGGCAGTACGATCAAACCGTCCTCAGTTCTTCGGTTTCAATATACTTCCCCTGGAACGTGAATTTAGTCCTGAGACCCTCATCGTCAGGCACAAGGACTGTCTTTATAAATAATAGTTTACGTTGGGATTGCCAAAAACAGGATGTTTAAATGCACCAGATAGTCTTAGCTACCGGTAAAATCATCAATCTAGCCAGAATTTAAGTCGGCCGTGTCAGTCCACGGATGTGAGGATGAGTCGTAAGCATTCAGAGAAATAGTTGCAGTTAATGTACAGTTGCAGTCTTCAGTGCGTGGGCTTTCTCTCAAGGTTTTCACGGTATGCTCGCTAATAAGGATATGTTATTACCCAGTGAGTTGCAACTGACAACTAATTAATATTATTTAACTAAAAATACCCAAATCATATTTTTCATTTTGTAGACAGTGCTTTCCTCTCGGATAGGATCATCAGAGCGTTGCCGTATCTCTTCACCCATACGCAAATTTTAAAGATGTTCGACTGTGAGACTGCTCAGTATAAAGTCGTCGAGATTAACGCAAGAACTGACAAAAAAGTCGGTTTTGTAGCAGCGCTAACTACCAAGATCTCCATGGAAAGAGAGGCTTGAGCGCTCCAAACCTGCAGAAGACACGGATCAAGATGAAGAAATTGAAGATCCTCTTCAAAATCCGGGGCAGCTTGTGGAATTTTATAGCAGCAGCAACGAAGGAAATGACGCTCATGAGTTACAAAGAGAGAGCTCCACCACCCAAGAAGAGAAAAAAAACTCAATCTCACCCCAGGAAAGCTGCGACTCCTACTTCCTCTTATTCAGAAAGATCAAAAAGAATAATTTGATGAGCTTTTTATATTCGCTTCGAGAAACGAGAAAGATAAGGTTATTTCGAATCAGGAGAAGTGACACAAAGCCAGGCTCAAGGACAAGACACGAGCGAGAACAGAAGGTGAAGCCTCAGGAGACAGAAAAGATTCCTCGACAGTTGGAGAAGACATTAAAGGAAGAAAAGCTTCTTTTTGATGAATATGATGAAATTTTAGAATACTTGAAGTCCTGTAAGGAGAACTTGAGTTGAAGCTGGTTGTGCCCTCTTTCCTCATTACAGTGAGAAAACTTAATTTTTGCAGATTTCGTGGTCCTGCAGATTGTCCGGGAACGCATTGTTACTCCCAGTGTCATTATTTGATAGGCTCCTGCATAAAATGTCATTAGATTAGGTACAGATCATGCATAAATATAGATAGTTTAAATATGCACGATTAATGTGCAATGGATGCTTCATTTACTTTGAACTGAAGACGTGAGTGCAAGTGTGGGTGTCTTATTCTATAAAAGTTCAGAAAATTAGAAAGTGGGTGCGTAAAAGCTCACGCTACCTCTTAAGTGCGTGCGTGAAAGTGAGTCTCATCCCACTGTCTTTACAATGCTGTATTCTACATCGGCACGGACAAAAATGGACTTCTCCGTCTCAAACAACGAGACAACCTGCTTAATCAAGTACAACTTTCGCATTTTGTCGTTGTACAACTTCTCTTGTGCTTCTTCTTTTCTCTCATACGGTGCATGGGCTTTCTTTATCATTTTTAATTTGATTTGACAAAGTTCAATCTTGTTGCTTTCACAGTCCCATTTGTCTACAACGCTCTGTGTGAGCTTAAGATGCTCCGACATGTCAGCCCTTGGCTAAGAGATTTTGTTAAACTCTTGCTCATGCCAACGATCCAATAGTTTCTGGAGCCCTTTGCTCAAGATGGCCATGCCCATGGTCATGAGTTACCGTCCCCAAGGTTCCCAAGACAATTATTTTTTTTCTCCGTCAATATATTTTGTAGCTGGTCCTTTCTCAAAGTATACATTCTGCGTGTTTAACTGCTCGCTGTCTGTCTGCCTCGCATTGTACGTCTTTTACCTTTATGGTTTCAATCAGAACTTGAATCATATGATTTGCATTCGCTCTAATTGAGCCCTACACGACTAATTCCCGCTCTTTTTCCTCCAAGAAACTGACTCAGGTTAACCATGTTATCACGCTCCTCAAGATTTTCAAACTGATTTTTACCCCTCAATTTAAATCTGCTTTCCAGAGTGGACAAGCCTTGCAGTCGCTAGCTGCAGCTTCAAAGGAATCTGCAGCAGCTGAAAACTCATCGCGAACTTGACTACTTGTAGTCTCAGGGTTGATATTCTCATTATCACTGAAAATTTCACCACCAAAGATTTCCCTGACTGATATTCTTGGGTTCTCTATTGAGTTCAAATATATTTATTGTTTGCATTCTCTTTTGCAATTCTTTGTACGTAAATAAGGTCCACTGCTAAAGGGAAGTTTAGTAAATAAATTAGAACTCGTCTTCTGTTTCTAATAATCTTTTTAGAAGAACGGTAAAAGTAATGGGCCGGATCTTTTAGAAGCTCGTCTTCAACCTCACGTTTGGTTTTGGTCAATTTTCTGTTCTTGATAAATGAGGAAAGGCCAGCAAACGATACGGAAAACTGGGGGTTGAAACAATTTTAATCATGCTCATTTTTGAACAGTAAATCTTGGCAGTCAGTAAAATGTGCTTTGGTGTGCGAATTTTTACATCTACACATGTGTACTTCAAAATTAAGAAAGGCTTACTTTTACTGTTTTCGTTCAAGAAATGTGCTCCGTCCAATGCCTTGATCGTATAGTAAATGATCCATTGAGCTTCAAACACAGAGAACCTTATCTCTTTAAATGTCTATGAGGACTTCCCGTGTTTGTACAGACTAAGGTACTATTTCCCTCAGATAAGCTCACATGTACATACATTCCTTGCTCGTAAAAATCCCAATTCTCCTTCTGTTGATGGTTTTTTGAAAGAGCAGCAGCTGCTTCTAGCTCCTTGGCTGCTTTCTCAAAGACTCAAAAATATAAATGTATTCTATTTCAGGAATAAACCTCTAAATTCACAATTACTGTAACTGTTAAAGTTTGCAACATGTATAGTTTTAGACTTATTATATTAATCCGCAGGCTTAATCGGATACGACGTATAATTAATTTTTATTATGTGGCGACTGATTTTGAATGCGGAAACGCAAAACCAGTAGATCAGTTCTAGCAAGGAAGTCTAGTGAGGGCTCTTTGGCAATATCAGCTGAACGTCGAGGCTCTGTTACAATCGATTTGAAACTTAAGCAACCCCTTACGTCAGCAGTCTCCTGCTTGGTCTTGGGAAAGTTTCAGTTCATCATGACCATCGATAAGAACAAGACGGTGGCGATTGAGTCAAAGTCAATATAATAAAAATGAACACAAATGTCTTGTACACTATTCTGGAGCACATCGTTAAGCTCACCAATATAAAAAGCTTTGACGTAATAGCCAAGGACGAGCTTAGCAATGTTAAGCTTACCAACAGCACTCATAGTAAATTTTTAATTTAGGCCTTGAATTTTACAATATAACCCAATGAGTGCTGGAAAACGTGATTTTTTGCACTCATTGGGTTATATTGTAAAATTCAAGGCCTAAATTAAAAATCAGAATTGGGTGAAATGAAGCCAACATTCTTGTGGTCAGTTTAAGACCTTCCTTGATGTCGTAGGTTTAAAACTGACAGAGGAGAAGGGATGAGAAGTTGAAAAGCTAGAAATTCGGAAGTCATAATTTACGTGCTTACCCTAGCTACATACGCAGCTTGGGGTAACATGCGAATTTTATAAACTGATAGAAAAGCCAGTACCAATATCTTTAGCTTAAACCTCATATGCACTCATAGCTTAACTCTTCAAAAAGCAGTGGCAAAAATATCCAGAAATATACTTTTTCTGGACTTCCCCTGCCAACGGCTTTTGTATGCTAGCTTCTTAAGCGAAATCGCATTTACTATGACGTATATGTTTCATGTTTTTGGGAAATATGGTTTTGAAGTCGAAATTTCGAAGTTTGAGTTCAATTTGAATCTTTTCAACTAAAATTCACTCCAATAATGCTCATCCATTAATGCTCTATACAAAATAATTAATTAATTCCAAATTCCAAATTCCAAATTAATAATTAATAAATAATAAAAAATAATAATATAAAAATATTTAAAAATTTAAAAGGTGATTTTAATTGAGAAATACAGGTGAAATGTCTTAATAATATCACTGTTAAGTACAGGAATTGTTTGAAATTCTCTAACGCCATAATTTAATATGGATTTTGACGTCATCTCGAAATATTGAACACAATGTTCACCACAGCCACTGAAATCTTTACACTTACTAGTTTTGATATGTTTAAAGTCTTGGCTTACATTTTAAGCGTGAGCGGTTGACTCATCTTTAGATCGCTGCTGCGGCAGAATCTTCTTCGAATAAAGTTGCGAGGCAGTCTCACTTTCTTCCTTGGGTTCCACCATATCTTTCCAGCTTTAAGCTTGTAAGTAACGTCCCTCACCAGCGGGATGAGTTCTCTTCTCTTCACGATATCTTTAAATTGAATTGTTCTATTCTCCAAAAACTGGCTTCCTTTTAAAAATTCGACAAGATTGTTGGCAGCGTTTTCTTCTTTGAGCGACAGCCCTTCGTAGGAGCCCTCGATTTCCGCTTTATACTTCATTTCCTTCAGTAACTCCAAACCTTTGCTAGTGAGGAAGCAACTTTGAAAGTTGCTGTCTTCGAATGGAATCCGAAACAATCTTCCCCGTCCCAACCTGTAAACGACAGTAGCACCTTGAAATTAGTAACAGCTTGCGAGCATTCGACCTTAGCTATAGCTTTGAACTCGTGTTTGTCAGGTACACAAAAATGCTTGTGGTTATAATGAACGAAAATATTAGATGAAAAGTTCTGGAGATGTCAGCGGCTGATGGTGGATAAAATTTAAGCTCCTGAAAGCTTTTTTAATTCACTTTAACAGAAGAAAAAAGTAAGGTAATGCATCTCATGTGTGCATTCAACGCATTCGAAAACGCCTTTAATTGGGTTTTCGGAGCGACTATGAAACTTCACCATGACGCATAGTCTCCATTTTACAAACCATTTTTGTAGGGTTATTTTTACCATTCGGGTCTACTCTGACCCTCCAGATGATCCCACGGCAGGTATGGGGATATCGCCAGAATCTTTATCGCCTTCCCTATCTAACTACGCTTTCTTTGAAATAATTTCATCCACAGATCAGGAGGTATTAAGCTCCAAGTATGGGAAACACTAATAAGATTTACCCACACATTAAATTATATCTTTCTCGACGTTTCGAAACAATTTTTGCACCCACTGTAATTATCATAAAATCTCCTCGACTTTCCTTAAAAAATGGCTTGCAAGGTATTAAAACTTCAACATTTTTGTAAAATGATGAAAGTTACTGGCGAAAGTTTTAATTGACGGTGCGCTTAGGAAGTCCCCTTTTCCGACGAAGACTCACCCAGCGGTAAAAACTTTAAACCATTGGAGTGTAAACTCTCCACAATCTTTAAACATTTTCTGCCGCATTTTCTATGCTCCTGCTGCTTCAACGCTTTTACGTAAAACCATTTGCCTAAATTTCACATTCGGAACTTAACCTACGCTACGCAAGTTTGACACAAAAGTCTTAAATCCCGCGAGCTCGGTACTCATTGGTAGTCTCTCATTGCCCTGACTCATGATACAACGTTTATTTTCTCGATGGACAGTAAAAAATTTCGAAATGTGTCACTACCAATTTATTATCAATATTTTATGAAGGTTTCCTACTGAGGATATTCTATTGTTGTAACAATGGGACAGATATATTGTCGCCCGAAGTTATTCCCAATCTATCACCCTATACTCCGATTTGGCACACGGGTGGAGCTGCCTGTACTTTAGCGCACGTAAAGTAGAATCAAACGCAAATTAAAATTTGATTCATAAAAGATCCATTATCAGCCCCTGAAAGTTTTCCAACGATTTTTTTCTAATTTCTAATTATACCAAGGTTTGTGGTGCACTACATGAGCATTGTTTACAAGAACCTCTTACCCAATTTCAATATTTGGGGAGTTCTCGGTGCTTAGGTAGAACTGGTGGTCTTCAATAGGGAGACATGAGACACTGACTTCATGAAGTTTAGGTTCATTGCACAGAAAAAGATCATCCTTCATCTTCTGAAGTAATGGGAAAGCCCCTTGGGAATCAAAGACGACCGTGTACGGATGCTGGTCATCCCATTGGTCATATGGCTTCATTTCAAATTTACCGTTAACGTCGTTCACTGTGAGAAACTTGACAGAAAAGCAGGTGATTCGAGCAAGGCATCCTCCCAGTGAGTTTCCTGTGAAGAACAATTCGCATCCGGTTTCCATCGCAAATAGACTGACCATGTGTGCGAAGGTCATGGCAGATGAGACTTGAGGGGTTGTGGAGTTCAAACAAATGCTTTCAAGGCCAGCACTATGAGCTTTTGAATTTGAAAACACTGTTCCTGTGTGGCAGAGGATTATTTGCTTCTTGTCCCTCTGAATGTACGCTGCTCCGTAGTAGTCGTTGCCTGTTGATTCTTTAATGGCTTCGGCAAGGATCTCGAATCCATGCGGAACTTCTCCTAGTTTTGATCTACCGTTGGCTGAGACTTTCCCCTGATTACCTCTTTCCTTCAAATGGCTACTTAACTCTCTTGATCGTGAATGTGAATTTGAGGAATCCTTGGAGCATTCGTATGAAATTAATACGAGACTGATGAATTCATTAAGGCTGGGGTAGATAGCCGTGAACTTCCCAGAAGATTGGTTGACATTCTTTTCCCACGAAGACATGGGTGGGAATAATTCTAACTTCTCCTCCCATTTGTACTGTCCTTTAAGGTCAGCAGCTACTTGCTCTGGTTTTAAATTAAGAAAATCAATATTAATTGTCTTCTCGGCAAATAAATTATACGAGTTGACAACTTGATCCTTTACCTGGACCTTCAGTCATGTCTTCGAGATAAACTGGGCGTGGTCCCAAATGGTTTTAGGTTAACATTAAATTCGTTATACTTCAGTTGACGAACTAATAAAGACTGAAGTATGGGCGAGTAATCAATCGCATGACGTGATTCATTCGTTCCCCTTTGCTTGATTTTCATTTTCAAGCAAATCTTTAGGGAGACCGCATTTTCATATCCAGTAGGAAAATTGTGTTATCAATTTATTTGCTTAAAACTATCAAGTTTGGTTAGCATCAAATATTACAATCACACATAAAACCACTATAGTATCTTCATACGTACTTATATTGGATAAGGACAGACATGAATTTCCAAAATTGTTCATTAGTGTGTCCATTATATGAATGGCTGCACAGCAAAACTAAATTGAATGAAAACTAAATCCCCATTAAAAATATCCACATTGACTCCCAGCACTTCGAATGAACTGCAAAGGATGAGACATTTCTGGGAATTTCATGAATGTATGAAACATACCATCATACAGCCCATTTCCGTTTATGTTTATAACTGACAAATGAGACAAATGTTGGCTAGGTTTTGGTTCCACTAAGTATAGCTCGTTTAATACCTAATCACAAGAATAACGATAACAAAGAATCAAGTATACAACTGTATTAAATAATAATGCATTAACTAATCTTAATACCTAATATCAATTCAAGTATAAATAGTCCAGACACAAAACTTATTTTGCGAGTTGTCGTTTGAAAATTGCAAACTTGATCCCTGCACAGTTTGGAAGGATGTTTGAAGGAAAAATTAGGCAAAGATTCGCAGTACTAAATATCTTCGGATTCCAATTCATGGAAATTAACGATTAATCACAAAGAAACCCGGCTTGTGTTGAGACAAATGCCTACGCTAATAATAGTTACAGAATGAGCTACAAGGATCTTCTAGTTCGGCAATAACTAAGGACATAATGCTCGATTGACAAGCAGGAGGAAATCGTCGTCGAGGTTTACCAAATTTCGTGTCTGAGCTGTAGGATGATGATTTTAATCAGGTTTCCCTACCTCGGCCGGCTCTCCTTTTGATGTAGTTGGACTTTGAGTTCTAGTTTTTGTGAGTTTATAACTTTTGCTTGGTTTGAAGACAATTTTTTTGTATTAAAAAAGTCACGAGACTTCACCGAAAATGAATTCCTCAGTTCAAAAAGTTAAGACGGGATTATGATTATCATGAAGTCTTGATTCGCTTTATTTACCTTATGTATTACAACATCACTAAAAGACTGTCAAATGTGAACCAGCAGTTATATTTTCTCGAGTATTTTGATATTTATTACGAATAGATTTTATATTTAGCAAAATACTTAAATAACTGATACTTTTATTAATATTTTATGCATAACTGAATTAAATGAATGGAAAGCTCTACATTTATCAAAATATTAACATTCAAACTCTTTTAGTATTTTCAATGACAACGCTTTCAAAGATTCAGATGATTTGTTAAGTATCGCCTAATCATTATAAACATTTAACTCTTAACTTTAGGCTACATATTGCTCAGAAATACACAATTGGCACCGGCCGATTCTCAAAAAGATAACTCGCTGTGGTCAATAATAATAATAATAATAATAATAATAATAATAATCAACAATGCAAATAAAAATGATAGTTGAAATTTCGACGGAATCAGGCAGTTCGCGTTCCACTTTGACATCGCTTCAGTAACATGTGGCAGAGATTCCAGAACTATGTCAAAACTGCCACCAATTCCATCATCAACGTTTAACTTTGAAGTCGTTGATTCAGTGGGATTACTCAGTTCTTTGAAAATGAATGGGGTCTGTGGTTTGTAGTGCGACAGGAGCCCATTTCTATGTGGTTGTTGTGAGCACATGTGAAACAAGTGGCCTTTCCTTCCGCAGTTCGCGCAGAAAGTATCTATTTGTTCACGATATTCCGCCTTAGTTACTTCGCCATTGTTATAAACAGCTTCCTCCACAAGTTCATCATTAGTTATCTGTTCAAACATTCAATTATTAATTAGTAAATATACGATGCCAGCTAATTAATTAATAATTTTTAACTGCTTACGTATGCCACAGTTGTTGTGGAATGAAAGCGTCTCCAGTTGTCTGGACACATAGCCTCGACGTGACTTTCCAACCCGCACAGCGCGCAGACTGGCGGTGTTATCGTGAAAGTACAAACTTTACATCCCGTAGAGAACCGATCTTGGCTTTTCCCGCACTGGAACGTGAAGAATTGTTAGCAAATTCGAATTCGCTGCTTTGATTTTACATAATTTTGAGAAAGCGTGGAAGCTTACGACGAGGCACATTGTCATGCTGCACACCGGCCGTCTGTTGTCGCTGAAATTGTGGCCTCTTTGGCCGCAAGCAGTGCAAACGATGACTTTTTGGGGATCCGGGCAAAGTTGCTTAATGTGGCCCCACCGTTTGCAGTTATTGCAGCGAGTCTTTTTAATTTTGGGTTTTGAAAGGGGAAGTCCTAGGATTCGTGGTAACGTCCACATTTTACGGTCTCCTAATCATGTAAAAAAAATTGGCTTTAAATACTGTGTGACTCATTTTGGTTGGCAGATCTTTTCGAACCTGGCGGAAAATTTAATGCAAGAATGAAATTGTGTTACCTGACATTCTGCTCAAAAGTTGGGGCATCGACAAGTTCTCGTCTTTAGGAGTTTCGTAAAACGCCAACATTTTAGGAGCTAAGGGGGAGAGGAAGTAATATTTAAGGAGCACTTGAACTTGAAGTAGTAGTGGGACTTTAGGAGAGATGCTATCGGATAGGAAGCTGTATGAGGTGTGACATTAAGAGAAACACTTTAGGAGTGTCAGAAGGGAAGGTTGTAGGTCGATGTGGTCTGCTGGACAACTCAAGCCACATTTACACACAATCACACATGACTCATTGTGTCATATTTAGATTTTTAGGTATTTTTATTTTGGTATATTTTAGACAAATTCCAGGTATTATTTGTCATGAATTATTAGGGCTGAAGGGTGCAGGCTTTCTTTTATTTCTGTTCCAAATATGTATCTATTTTATTTGAGTGAAAATAAATGCTATGATTGGGTGTACCTGAAGCACTTAAAGGCTGATTTCAACAAACATTCCAGTGAAGGATTACAAATTTTCTTATGCATATGTTTTTACGGTTTTTTTATTGACCAATTTTTACTTTTTGTCTAGTCAATTTTCTACACACCTTGACCCCAAGTTTTTATTGCTTGAAGACAACAAACAGAATCTTATTTCTATTAAGCCTAGCGTTCACAATCCGAAAAGGTACCAGTTTTCGAAACGGTTGATGTCGAGAATACCAGAAATGTTTTTGATCCCTTCAATCTACTTATTATGTGCAATTTCAGTTTGATGAATAGTTTAACGGTATAGCATATAAGAAATGAGGTGAAAAGAAATGCGAGTACGCAAAAATTATGTCGTGAAAGGGTTTTGTGGAACCCCCAACCGCACCCACACTGAGGACATTCTTCTGTCGGAGTCCACATTTTTCTCCCAATGCCGTTGATACTTTCAAAGGGAGAATCTTCACGAGATCCCACTTATCCGCTCCTACGGTCAACCCATAACCCATGTTCATCCATTCCCAGCTGAGTCCAAAGACTGACAAAATATTAAAGACGTTTACTACGTTCGTCTTATTCATCGATTGCTCAGTAGAAAAATTCTCCTTTTATTTAGAAAAATGAATTGTACTTGTTACGAATATTCTAATAAGTTTTGACACTAAACCGATAAAATTATTCATATCCGCAAAGCTCCAATTTCATCGTCTAATATATTTTTAAACAAAGGACATCCTTAGGTTCACGTTCAACAAGATATGGGATTCCAAAGTATGGAATTATGTATTCAAACAAACGATGCAACAAAGGTGCATCGAGTTTCCCTTGAAACTGATATGACAGACAACTGAAAGCCAGCCTCACAAGGCAATAGGAGTCAATATTTTGGGAAGTTTAATCAAGCGAGAGAATGGAAGACAAGACTGAACATTTTCTTCTAAAGCCTCGAATGAATGGAATAACCTTTTACGAACAGGATTACATGCCGTATTAGTACCTACAAGTT
>JAQGAC010000248.1:0-32169 GCA_034696585.1 Isotomurus maculatus
GAGACGTCTGCAAACAAAAATAATTATTTTTGCCCTGCAACTCTTTTAGCTTCTCTACACGAAGTTTTATTTCTTGTACACGTTTTCTAACAATCCCAAATAACTTGCAGCAGTTTCTTTTATGTGCACATCAGTCAAAAATGGCGTTTAAAGATGACTGAGGAGATAGTTGGCTAGCTAAAAACAGCAGTCAGAAGCTGTCTGACACTTGAAGGCGTGAATAATTATGCATCATTTTAATCTTCACACAGAATGCTGCTGTATCACCGCATCCTTTTACGTAACATATTTAGACACAAATACTTTAAAACTGGCTTGCCATATGCAGCAGCGATGCTTTAACTTTAACTAACCGGTAAAAATCCTGCACAGTACAATCATAGATCCATTCATCATTAGGATCTTTTTGGCTGAAGCGTATCATATTGCATGTAAGGAAGACGGCAAAGAATGAAAATTAGAGATAGTTATTATGGATATTAGATCCGTTTGAAACGGGCACAAGAATATCTAGAGAAGAGATACGTTGGTGAGATGACATGGAATTAAGATGATGCACCTACCT
This sequence comes from Isotomurus maculatus, assembly GCA_034696585.1. Lineage (NCBI taxonomy): Eukaryota > Metazoa > Arthropoda > Collembola > Entomobryomorpha > Isotomidae > Isotomurus > Isotomurus maculatus. The sequence continues at coordinate 566 of JAQGAC010000248.1, forward strand.
ACCTGTAAGTGTTCCTTCTACTAGACATCTCAACGTGTATATGCACTCTCTTCAGATATTACTGACCTTATAACCTGTTTAAAATGTTGTTATTCTTCTCAACCATATCTCTCTTTACATCAAACGTGATTTGAGCACACGTACATCTTCGTGTTTTTCGAAGAAGAGCACAGAGCCCTTAGAGTCTCAGAGTATTCCCTGTGCATGCGATTCATAACAATCGAAATTTTTCACATGTACAAGAAATACTACGTAGAATATGCAACCGTGATTTTTGGTTGGTGCTGGTGATTCAACAAGATATCTTCCACTTTCATTGTAAGCTTATTCATACAGTTTCAGTGTATCTTTCCGCTTCCGTCTGCAAAAGAAACTTTATAGTGTGAGATGTTCTCCCATGCCAAGCGATTCTTTTGTGGTTACATGCATGAATCTCATCAATCAAGTGAATGACTACGAGAGAGAGCCTATTTCTTTCGTATGTGTCTCTTTTAAAAGATGAGGCTAAAAAGATGGTTGCCAAACGCATGCACTGTGTTTGTATTTATTCTTGCGATATATTTAACACGGAAATCGGGACCTTTTATTGTACAGCCGCCGCAATAAATAAAGCAAAAAATAAATCTTATTCTGATAAATAAATGAATTCTTAGGCAATATATTTATTATCGAATAATCTGTATCAGTCATGTCAAATTCCTAATTCAAAGATAAAGATTATTATGATGACTGATGATTTTATTTAATTCACTTTCTAGTGAAGGGAGGACGATGCCCTGAACCAAGGATGGATACTCGCCTCTGTGGGGGCCAAATAGATCAATGCACAAGTGACGAGGATTGCTCAGGTAAGCGATTTAAAAAAGATGATGAGGAATCAAAACCAATTATCATCTTTCAACCTAAAGCTCCATCAAACTGATCAAACTATCAAAAAGTTGGTCAGATAGTCACGATTTCTTGACTCAGCGATATAAAAACCAATATTGTGTCTGCGTAGAATGAAGTGCAGGTTTTAATTTGGTTTATCCTTGCTTTAATTCCCAGGAGAGTCACTGTGCTGTACGACGGGATGCAATCGTGTATGTATTCTTCCTTCTTACACAGGTACTTCAAATATACATACGCTTACTTACCTTTGAGAAACTGAAATCGAAAATCCCATTTTATTTAACCTCGTCCGATTAGCATTTACAAATTACATAATACAACCAGCAACGCAATCCATACAGTCAAAATGAAACGTTCAGTTTAACACGTTATGTACACTCTGAAAGAGTAGAAACCAACAGGTGGTGGGAAAGCATATTATCTTTCGGCTAAATTGATGCATTTATTTGCATTCTTCAGTGTAGTTTAAATGGTGATGAATGTAGATTGATTGAAGTGAAAGGATTGCAAGGAACCTCAATTGAATCACATCATCATCATCATCCTCATCACGGGATTTATGGAAGGAGTTGCATAATATTCTCCCACGTTTACGTACTTAATTGTGAAATAAGAATGAACTTCATCGTGTCTTTTGATCCGCATTACAAAAGATAAAGACTCGAGTTTGTAGGAAGAACAATGAGATGTTTAGGTTTGATGATAGCAATGATGATAAAATGTCATTGTGACTTTAATTCTATCAAGCAAAAGACAAGAGATGACAATCGATTTTACAAGAGGCATCATTAGAATCATGTCTGTCACAAGTACGAATGGCAAATCCTATTACCTACTTCTTTGTTTAAGATTTAGAATTACTATTACTCTAAGTTTCTTGTAACTCTACGGAATGAATTAGGTACAGAGTACAGACACACACGTACGCACTCCACTAAAAGATGCCCAGAAAAATTGCATAACAATCTTTAATTCATTTGTCATCCTTCAACCAGCAGATTAGTGACATAAGATCGTACACTATAACTACGTCTAGTCGATGAGCAATGCAACACAATAGTTAAGTTTTAATTGCTATCTTCGTGATTTGTTCATCAGTGACTCTAATTAAAGATCCCTGAGATTTGATCTGCTTGTTTTTGTGTGGGGCTCATTAAACCTCTCAACTTACTACAACTACAACCTTTCTAAAGTACGCAGAGGAATGAATAACAATGTCATATAAGGCTAATTTTTCACGGTGAAAGTTTGCGGGGACTTTTTATACATCGTACATTGATTAATCTTATTTCTGATATTCTGATTAACTGTAATCAATGGGAAGCTGTGGTTCTCTGGTACTTGATATTCATCGGTACTCATGACTTCGTGAGCCCTCTGACTCTGACAATAGCGCGCAATGTTCTTAATGCAATCCAAAAGGTGAAAAAGTCAAGTGAAGTTTCTTATATACATATTACATATTGTCATATCGCAAAACTATCAATTACTCGCGTTTCAACTTTCTCAGAATCCACCCCCGTCCCTTGGGATATTCAATTTCCAATAAAAATGTAGCTTCACGTGAAGCATAGTACATTAAATGTACATCATTATGATTGACTTCAAGTTCAGGACAGTAATGCAAACTAGGAACGAAGAGCCTTGTCAATACTCTGCTTAATTTACCATGAATCCCGTTGTTTTGCTGGTTGATCGTGTCGATGCGTTTCCACTTCGCGTTTATTCTCACACCTAGTCTTGAACCATGTAATATGTCTGGCAGTCTATAAACTACTATAAAGTAACTTCTAGCTACTACTTGGAAGCGAAAATTTACTTTTTTCTGAAACCAGCCGCAATTCGAAATACTTGCGGAAACTCTGAAAGAAGGCGGATGATTTTTTAAAGTTATTTTAATATATAGCTGTGGTTTTAACTTTTAACGGAGGTTTTGGCTCAGGTACTTCTATTCATACAATGGAAAATGGTATTTGGAATAATCGTGCTATATAATAGTTGAGTTGGTTGACAGTCAATTTCATTAGATTTGGAAAATGTTCAGTCAGATTTATATATATTGCTGCAGGGTGTTGCAATATGATTTGTAGTGGTGATTAATGGATCATGCACTACCATGTACAGCTAAAAACCAGATTCCTCTCATTTTTATATATTTGGCAGATTGCTTTATTTCACTTATTTGTTCTTGTTGCAACTAGTTCTATTTGGCACGGTGATAGATCGATGGAATTCTACCTTCTTTGAGATTTACGATTTCTATTATGGCTAACCAATAATAAATAACTAATCATGTTTAGTTTAATTTAATAAAGGCAATTGGATTGATTCATCAAGTACTTGGCGACTTCCGCTACGGCGTTCTTCACAAATATATTTTATGTGTAAGGAGGCAATACATCTAGAATCTAGATTATGCTACAAAGGAAATAATCATCTCACAGATCCACGAACATCAAAAGAATCAGATATGTCAGCCTGTCAGCTTAACTGATTACAACATTAAGATTAACCACCAACTATATCAACAAAGAAACAGCTGTCATTTGAATCCCTGTCAATCTTTTGCACTAACTTGGCAGTATTTGATAGAAGAGACAGTTAAATTAGATCTGAAAAGGATGGTTTCATTATCGAGAAAGCTGAAAAATTAAATATTTTGTTTTCATTTGGTAATGTCAAGGAAGTTGGGACGTAATAGACTACCCTTGTTATTGTTAATTGTCATGATTCGATCATAGAAAGACGTTCAAGTAATTTAAAACAACAATTTCGTTACGTAAAGATAAACTGACTCACAGGAGTTGGACAAACCATAGAATATTTTAAATATAGTGAGCAATGAATTCTCATGAGGACTTCATTAGTGATGCTTTGAGCATCATCTCCGATGAGGAGGCTTAAATAGCTTGTTCATTAAGTTCGATGAATAATATAACTGCACGTGTACATAGATTATACACACGAAGAATGGAAAGGGAAACTCGGAATTCTCGAGTGGAACCATTACATGCTCAAACAATTAGTTCATTTGGGAAGTAATTGACGAAAGCTAAAAATTTCAGGGTGCTGGTGGTAAGGAGCAAAGTGTAGAGTCAAATCTGTAGGAAATGTGTGTTCAGGTTGTTGTGCTCTGTGATGTTCGACACTGGTCAATTTAAAATGTACTTAAGACTGATTGCAATTTTACTTCCCATTTTGTGAGCTATTTTCTATCTTCCCTGCAACCAAATTAATGCTGGGAAGTCTAGTAAATTGCATCTTATGATTTTTATGGCTATTCTTTGCCCCTTGCGTCTCAGGTGCACTTTAAGATTTAACTTTGTGTGACTTGAAGATTTAGGCATTTGAAGCGTAACAATTGACTCTCGTCGCTCCTATTCCCTCAACACTTTTTTATGCAACATTTCCTCAAGCAAGACATACCACAGCAGTTATTTGGATTAATATTAGCTTTTCAAATTAGTTTTTGTTCCGTTCGTAATTTGAATTTGGTTAAGAATACCACTTTGTTACAACGAGCTTAGCTCTCTTTAAGTATGAAAGTGCGTTCTTATTGCGTGTGTGTACATTTACTTTGATAGAAAAATGCTTTATTTTGCTCTACCAAACTCTCTAGCCTTAAGTAAGTTCCTTAAAAATGAAGATTATAAGACATCAAGTCATCATTGAGGTGTTACCTATTACAATCAGCAGCATCCTTCTCAGTCATTCAAGATGTTGTACAAAAGACTTTGTTCGAAGAGATCTCTTTGTACGCTGGTACTTTTAACAACAGTTTCCTGTGTGCTTTCATATTTGATGCACCAGCTGAGTAAGAAAGGAGAAAAACACTACGGAAGTTGGTGTTTTCGAAAGACAAAAAATATTTCACGACGGTGGAAAGACATAAAAGACAGCAACCCTATTTTCTTAGAAAAGTGGGCGAATAGTGAGTAACAAGCACACAATGTCATTCTCTCTTATCCCGAAGAAATATAAAACAGACGCAAACTTTCATTCAATTACTTTGCAGAGCAGCATTAATGAGAATATGGGAAAGTCTAATGAATAATAAGAACAGAAAGCCAATCATAGACAATGACATGTTAGCCAACACATGAATCACTATTATCTACTCCACATTAATACAGAAGCCGTGTTATTTAATGATATAATGGATAATAAGTGAATTTTGAATTTATCTTGTAGTCGCAGAATAGAAATTTCTAAAACTGTAGTGTGATTTGTTTCATGTATAATCTTAGTCAATTCGAGTAAGGACAAAGGGTGAAGAGTTGACGACTTTAAGAAATCTAGAAATCCAAATAGTCTGTCAATAAAATTTGGCCTATTGCGGAACTCTTTAAACGACGGAATTGAGGATATGGTCATTTGTCCATAAATAGCATGCAAGTTGGCGACTACATACTCGACGAGATTCAGTTTCCGTTGTCATTAAAATGACCTAATGTGAAATGTTGATGATTGGTGAAATCTGTCTGCAAGAGGAAGTATGGTAATTTAACAGTTTGAAGATTTTCATATCTAAATTGTCAGTGAGAGAATGAATCCACTTGTAGAACGTCAATTCTGGCATGACGAACAAATATATATACCTACAATTAAATTTTCTGCAAATTCATTCTACCTTTTTAGAGAAAATCTTAAGATACTGATTAGTCCTGTTTAAACCGATTAAGCATACGTTTAACTTTGTGTAGAAAACTTTCAAATTAAAATCAAGGTTAGAATGATGTGTTCACATAATAACTGACCAAATGACAGGCATCTTCATCACCAACCCCGTGAACATTTAATTAATCACTTACTGTTACACACTGAGCTTTCATGTTGCTTTAAAAACTTGACCACAGCTTATTCAGCGTGTCGTCCACCAACGAGAAATCTCAATACTTTTAGTAAGCACAAAGATTTGCTCTATTAATTTCGCTCGAGTTGAGTAAAAATCATTGTCTGTTTAATTTAAGCTGCTCACCTTCCCAAGTAAATTAGATGCATTATAATTACACTTTTAGCAATTACAAATCGATAGCTTCAAGCATTCTGTGAATAATTACGAGGGTATAAAAAGAACTATTAGAAGAAAAATAGAACTTAAGTTGTGTACAGGTGTTATTTCTTCTAAACAAAATACATTAAGTGGTCTGGGAGTTCGTGATATCATTGACGGTAAACCATAAGTCGAAAGTTATGTGAGAAGTACAATACTTACAGAATTAATTGTGGTTAATCAAAGCAATTAATTGTATCCATAATAATAATAGGCTAATCTAATTCCCAAGTACCCTCGAAGTAACGACCTAACCTTCGCTATCCAACTCAATATTAAATGTCTTCAAGTATAACAACAGTCTTGAGTGCTAGTCGCAGTCTGCAGTGTCAAGTTTACTGCATCTGCATTCAAGCTTATTAGTGAGATTTCTATTTTATAATTTTCCGTCCCAAAGATTTCATGCCAATTGCTTTGTATACTCGCACATTGTAACTCATACAGTTTAGTGTTTTGGTTGGACATACACTTCTCACTGCACAGCAGATCATGAGCCATGAAATATGAAACGAAAGCGTTGTTATCATGAACCCATCCCACGCTATAATCTGATTTGGACTGAAGCTAAAAGCAAACTTATTGAAAGCATTGTTATCGTACTGTGCGTACTGATGCAATTCCTACAATTTTGCTACCATTAGTCGCTCCCCAAGTTCGGGAAAAATAATAATATCGTTTGATGGAGTAAATTACGATGTAATGGTGAATGGTATCACTTGGCAGAACTAAATGAATCTCATCATTTCAATTGAAGTGACACTGACTGCCAGATTATTAAAAAATAGAATGTTATCTCTTCAATAAATGTTGCTGGTTGTCATAAAAAGATACTTTCTCTTGGTTCTTATATTTCTTGCTGCTGCGGTGTTATTTATAAATAGGATTAATGGGGAGTGCAATAATATGGACTTTCTATTCCTAATAATTCTGATTGATTTACAGCTTGCGAACAAGTAAAAAATTCTGCTGAAAGAAGAGCGAGATCGTTGATACCAGAAGATGCTAAATTGGTTCAGGTTCCGGAATGTGAACCGGAGACAGGAAAGTTTAAACAGGTCCAGTGTAACGGGGAAACAGGGTGCTATTGTGTCGATAGTCAAGGATTTGAAGTCCCTGGTACACGAGCTAAGCCACTGGGAGCCGTTAACTGCACGAGTAAGTTGGCTTTAGCTGTTTTGAAATTGCTAGAAATTTAGACCTGTGGCTTATAGAACTTCTGAATGAATCTGCAGATCCAAGGAACTGTGATGGACCTATGTGTCGAATGCTATGTCCACACGGCTTCGAGCTTGACGAACAAGGCTGCGAAATGTGCGAGTGCAAAAATGTCTGCAAAGGAATCAAATGTCCGTCAGAAACAACATGCGAAGTGGAGGAAGCTCCTTGTTCCACTGAACCTTGTCCACCAGTGCCATCATGTAAGTTTAAAGCTTTATGACATTTAATACTGGAACGTATAAGCTGTGATGGAAGCTGCAATAAAATTCTGACTGTGTTTTAGGCAAGCAACCAAGGTCGCTAGATAGCTTTTGTCCCTTTGGAGCTCCGTTGATAATTCCAGAGTCAGGAAATCCGTTCCTCTGTGGTACTGGTGCTGGACAACCAACATGTCCAACAGCTTTTGAGTGTAACGTACAAACAGGTAAATGAGACTTTAATATTGAATGCACATTTTTTAATTAACACGCTTCAGTTACTTTTACTTATGTACATGTTCTCAATAGGCAATGAATACGGAGTATGCTGTGCCACGAATAGGAATTTCGACAAACCTGGGTCTTGTCCAGTTGTAGCTACAACAAAAGACTCATCGATAGTTGACACCGCAAATGACGACTGTACTTCCTCCTGTCGACACGATTTGGATTGCACAGAGTTTGACAAATGCTGTATCACTCAGGGTTGTGGAAAACAATGTACCAAGCCAGCTAATTCAACAGGTAATGATTGGATTCTAATTATCTTCTATTTCATCAATCCAACTTCCAACATTCCACGAGCACGCTTTCTTAACCTATCTCGTATCCGCATTGAACTCGCATCCGCTATAAAAATTGATTGAAAGGAAGTCAAATTATTGATAGCAGATCGTAATTTGCTACAAGGCAAAAAATATGACATAATTACAGTATAATGAACGGGTTTGTTTGACACTTAATTACAAATTGCATGTAGAGCAATTACGGCTTGAGTGTCTTTGAATGCACATGAAAGTGTAGAAGCTGTTGATTGTTTTATTTTTTTATCATTTGCCTATTTGGTTTGCAGCTTGTCGCCAACAAAAGCACATTGCTGAGTTAATGTCACAAAAAGAGTTGGAAGGAAAAGGATACATTCCTCAGTGCGATGAGAACGGCAACTTTATTTCAAAGCAGTGTAGCCGGTAATTTACCATTACATAAAATTTTTGCTTCATCAGTGTGATGTGATGACTAATGCAGTGTTGTAATGAATTACAACTAATGATCCTAAATCCCAACATGATACAAATGTTTGCCGAATTTTGTGAATTTAGGAATGGTAAAGTATGTTGGTGTGTCGGTCCTGATGGCAAAAATTATCCTCAGTCAATTGGCCCTTCTGAAAGCGTGAATTGCACTAACACCCAGCAGAGACAAAGAGGTACGTTCGATATATATACAAAATCTAAAATGCTCTTCTATAAAATACTTTGTGTGATAAATCCAACGCATTAAATTCTAAAATGCATGTCTCCTTTTTCATTAAAATTACGAAACTAGGGTATAATAATGTGTAGTATCATTTACTGAGATTCATTAATTCTCCCAAACTAATTCTCCACCTGACAATCAACTAATGTGAATTCTTTCCTTTGTAATGTTTACAGCTGCCCTGAGGTCAGACGATTCTTATGGATGCGACAAAGTAATTTGTTTGAGCACGTGCGAATTCGGATTTAAAACTGATCGAACTGGATGCCCAACTTGTGATTGTGTTGAGAGTCCTTGTGACACATTCTTTGAGTGTCCCACAGGGTCAAAGTGTCAAATGATCTCTGATCCATCATGTCTCAAAGACAATTGCACACCGAAACCCACATGCCTTTCAGACAATCTCTTTGTAAACCCTTGTGCCCTGGGCACACCCCTTACTGACATGGGATCAGGACAAGTGGTCGCCTGCTCAGAATCAGCGACAACATGCCCCAGCACTCACATTTGTGTCATTGTTTCCCCAAACAAAGCTGGGCTTTGTTGTGCCAATCGCCCACGAGTTGGTAAGAGCCCTTAACTTTCAACATCTCAAGTAATTTAGACTTCTTACACACATTATGAACTACGACTCAGCATTATAAGCACATTGTAAACTCAGATATTAGCAACCACAAATTGCAGCAGAGAATGTGTTTTCTGACAAGCTTCATTGTATCTCTCTGTAAGAATAGGTAGCAAGTAGTAAATAACAGCACGTAACACATTGTTACAGATGTTCTAGACGTAATTATTATGCGGTTAGTTATCAGATAACAACTTGATAGATACTTTTCTTAAGGCCATTCTTTTTCATGGGGTAATTTCAGAACCAACTAAGCCAGGAATGTGCCCACTCCTTTCATCTGCCCTTTGTAATACGAACACTACATTGGGATTAAGTCCCAAGAAATGCTTCTCAGACAATGACTGTGAGAACTCTATGAAATGCTGTGGAGCCGGAGATTGTACTGTTTGTGCGGATCCTCTTCTTCAACAAGACATGAGCCAAAGTAAAAACAGCCCTACAAGTGAGTACACAAAACTTCTAACGATAATCTTCGTCGATTCATCATGAGATTAAGCGAGAATCGTGGTTTTGATGAGACTTTAATGAGACAATTTGTCTCACGACGACCATGAAGAAACACACACGCATGCATTACATTGTAGCTTGCTGTGCTCTAATTAGAGAAGCTTCTTGATATCATCTTTACGTTTCCTTTTTAGTGTGCCAATACTTGAAAGATGCCGAGGAGAAAGTTGGAGGAGTTTTTAACAAATTCAGATTAGCTATTAGTAAACCACAATGCAAGGTAAGACACTGCGGCAAGAAAGGTGAAACTTTCGGCATTTAAAACTTTATGAGCTTATAAATAGTAGATATCATCTTTCAATGCTCCGGCTGTAAATCATTCAAGAAACTTTTACAACAAACAACAGAAATGATAATAATGCGCTCATCGGTTAACTTCATCTCGATTGTTTTAGGAGAGCGGAGAGTTCAATGAGATTCAATGTGATGCTGTTAACTGCATGTGTGTTGATGAAAACGGAGCTGAAATACCTGGAACGATGTGAGTCTTCTAAATAATTGAACATTTCAGGTTGAGTATTTCCTGGATAACATTGTCTATACGCTATTAATTTCCCAGGATGGAGAAAACTCATCATAATCTAACGACCCATGAATGCATCAAAGCAAGAAGCAACCCAAAATGTTTGGAAATGAACTGCAGACTTGCTTGTGACTACGGCTATGAGGCTTTAGACGGGTGTCGTATTTGCGAGTAAGTCACACGCAGTAAAACCAATCTTTTTGGCTTTCTTTAGTCCTCAACACAATAAAAGTATTACTGAATGAAATCACGGGACAAAAAATGAATAATTTATCAGGTGTCGAAATCCTTGCATGTCGAAGAACGGATGTGGGGAGGATGAACAGTGTGAAATGGTTGATATCGACTGTACTGACGGACAATGTCCACCACTTCCATTCTGTAAGCGTTGATTACATTGTATACTTCTTCTCGTAGCTCAATTGAATTGTGTACTACTGAATGTAGCAAGAATTTACATACGTGTTAACTAGCATTCTTAAAAATTTTTGCATGAGGTTGGATTTAACACGGTGCTTTTATTGACAGGCATACCCAAAGTTGTTGCTCCAAGTGGCAAAGAACTAAGTTTTTCTTGTCCTAAGGGAGCTGCATTCGTGACCGAGAGTAATGAAACACTTACATGCAACCCTCGTGCAAGGTAACAAATGAACTGGTTAACTGCTCACTGCATGGCTATAAGTTAGTAGTTTAATAGTATCAGCACAGCAGCTACCAGTAATATAATAAATTACACCTTGAAAATGGTGGTGGCAGTACAAAAAGAAGTAAAATTATGCCAGTAAATTGGAAAGGTGCATGTATTCACATGTACTTTTGCCAAGTCAAAAGATCTCTCCCCCTTTTAAGAAAGAAACCATCAAATTAATTAGACTTGCATGAATCCCATGTACTTTGTGTTATTATGTGTAGGAATGCATACCGAGAGTATGTGTGTATATATATATAGTAATTTTGTGACGCATGAGAAGTATGTTTTGGACTCATTTATGTAAATGTAATTGAAATAAATTTAAATTAGAATGCTCCAATGCCCTGATGACTATTTTTGTCACGACGTGATACAATCTAATCATGAGCTTGGGTTCTGCTGCCCTGTTTTGAGTGAGTATTTCTTCATTCCTTACATAAATACGCTTCCACTTCTAATTGGGAGCTATAGGAGTTTACAAAACTTCTGTTTGGTGTAGGTGAGGATGAGGCAAGTCAATTTCTGCTGTCAGAGGATCGAAAAGGATCACCAAATGACATGGGAGGATTACTGGAAGGAATCTTTGGAACGAACTCCATCCAGACAAAGCTGGGACAGTGTCCTTATCTCATCCCATTTAGTTCCGGATCGTGTGAAAGCGAATGTGAATCTGATTATCATTGCCCATCGTCGAAAAAATGTTGCTTGAATTCATGCGGAGGATCGCAATGCACAGATCCTTTGTTGCTCACCGGTACGAATTTGATGCAGATGAATGCTCAGAGTGTATTATATTTTGGTTGATGATTCGTAGAACAGATGATTGACTTTTTCTCTTTAAACTTTAGCTTGCCAACATCAAAAAAGCATTTTGGAACACAAAGCAAGAGAGAATGGCATTCCAGCAAAGCGAGTTTTTATTCCAGAGTGCGACCAAAGTGGAGAGTACGTGCGAATTCAATCTTTTAACAAGTTCCGTTGGTGTGTTGATTCGGCTGGGCATGAGATTCAAGGAACTCGGGTTCCTGCCTCTGAAACTCCAAACTGCCAAAGTATGTTTGATAAATTATCAAAGCCCCGTGTGTATTTTCCCAGGTGAAAGGTTTAGTGTCGAGGAATCTAATTCTTGTGATCTCTCCATTATTGTAGAACCAGCTCAATGTCCACAAACAACTTGTTCGTTGCAATGTGAATTCGGATTACAATTGGATTCTAAAGGTTGCTCTATCTGCCAGTGCAAACCTAGTCCATGTGATGACGTAAATTGTGATCGTACTGGAGAAGAGTGTAGAATGATGCAGTTAAATTGCATCAGCGAACCATGCCCCCCTGTTCCATTATGCTTACCTAAATTAGACAACCCCTGCGCTTTTGCATCACCTTTAACCTTTGAAGAAACCGGAGATAGAGTTCCTTGCGGCCCAGGATTTGGATCTTGTCCATCATCTCACAGATGTAATTTAAGTCCATTCGGCGAATACGCTGTGTGTTGCCCCAAGCCAAGTAATTCAATGATTAAATAAGTTCATAGCACAGTGTATGCATGATTGTGTGAAGGAATCCAACACTAAAATTCTCAATGATATTTTCACAGAGGAAGTTTGCTTTGAAAAGAGAGATCCTGGAAATTGTAAAGCTGTAGCTGGGATCACAAAATGGTTCTTCAACTCTTCATCTAATGAATGCCAACCCTTCTTCTACTCTGGATGCGGGGGCAATTCCAACCTTTTCAATTCCAAAGCAGAATGCTTATCAGTTTGTCCTGGTATGATTTTGCTTGACTGATTTCCTCCTTATTGTTACCTAATCAATCACACTTGACTAAAAATACATTCGCCATGATATTCCAGCACTCAGTCATTGCGAGAGGATGCGAGAAAAGAACTTGGAACTGGTCAACAAATACAAACACCTCAGTTACATTCCAAAATGTGATCCCAGGCAGGGAGAGTGGGAGTCTGTGCAATGCTTCGAGGAAGTTGGGATGTGCTGGTACGCTTGAATTCTCATTAATAATTTGTTGTCTTGTGTCTATGTGCGTCACCAGCAGTAATGAATGAACTCATTAATGAATGATTCTTAAGGTGTGTGAATAAGAAGGGAGAACCCATTAAGGGATCTATGACAAATGGAGTTCCGAATTGCCAATCCAGGAGAGGTCGATTGTTAGGCGCTTCTTCTACGATAACTCCTACAGGTGTGTGTAAAGTTTATAGAAAAACCCTCGTTCGCTTTGTAACTTCCTATGTGGCCATTTGTTTTGATTTTCGATAATTCATTGACAGTATGCGAACCTGGAGTTGCTGTTCACATGTGCAACAAAACTCTGTGTGAGAACAAAGTGTGCTTGGGTCACCCAACTGCGAAGTGTATGATAAATCCCTGTGGTGGATGCAACGTGAAATGGATTTCTGCAGATGACGGTCAAGTTCTAGATTGCAACTCAGGGCTGAGTAAATGTCACAAGGAGATGCAGTCAGTGATGAATTCGAAGTCATGGATCAACCAAGGATACTCTACTGCAACTGATGAGAAGGATGAGCTTGAAGAATACGCAGAGGTCTCATCTCCAGCTACATTGGGGAATACTATTAGTCAATTAATCCTTAATGCTGACAACATGTCTCCATTTACCGGACAAAGCGAAGAAACATCACTTCCCGTTTCTTCACGCATGAGTACCAAAGTCACTCCGATTTTCGCAGAGTTCGGAGGGCACAGAGTCATGGGAATTATGTCAAGTACAGTAGCAATTATGGGAGGGGATCACAGTGGTGGCTCATCGTCTTCTGAAGAAGAAGAGCCTTCCAATGAAGACAGCTCGTCTGTGGTGAACAGACGTGTGACTCCTGTGAAGAGTATTGCTGATATCTTGGCTGACATGATGACCAGTCAGAGTCAACACACTCCAGGGAGATCAGGAAGAACTTACAACAGTTTCGATGATTTCGTGGATTTGATGCCAAGTAGTTCTCAAATGTATCCGATTCCTATGAGAGGACTTGTTCCTCCTCCTCCTGTCGTTCCTGAATATGATTACTCAAGATCAGCCATCCCTATGACACGAGTGCGAAGAGGTATAAAGAAATGCTAAGTAGCTTCTTTTAGTACAAATAGGGCAATCAATAATTACGCGATAATTTAATCTCTGTAGACGTAAGCAGTGAAGAAATCCCGGATTCAATGGCTGTGGAGAGCTCGACTTTCCAACATGTTGTTCCCGCACCCAACAGAGAAATATTAGTGTCGATAATACCTCGGAGAAAGTCTGGAAATTGTCCTAAGCCATCTCATTTCGCGTTATTTAATCTCCTTACTGTAGCTTGTTCAGATGAATGCCGTTATGACAGCGAATGCAATTCACATCTGAAATGCTGCCTAAGTAAATGCGGAATGAAATGTGTTGAGCCAGAATCGCTTGACGTCACCGTTATGGAAGTTATTCCGGCAGAAGATGTGTCTTCGAGCGTTTTAACTCAGTCATGTAATTCACTTTCTCTCCTTGTTACTTTTTCATATACGTCAACACATGTTTACTTTTGTTCACCGCAAGTTTGGTTTTGGAATTTACTTTCATTTCAGACGAAGAAGTTGAGCCTCCAACGATGCTGGTATCATTACCACAATGTGATTCAGAGAGTGGTGATTACAACCCAGTTCAGTCTCAGGGCGATCTATCATGGTGTGTCACTCCTGATGGACAACCCATTCTAGAAACTTTCACCAGGGGAAAAGTTTCATGCGCGTCTAATGGTACACACAACATACACACAATACACACTAAAAACCCGCTTTGTACTCACTGCCACCTTCTACACCTAAAAAACTTTTGATTATAGTCAGGGAATTGTCATGTTTTTTATTGCCACACCACTCAGCCAAACTTTCCTGACTAGATTTCCTGACAGATTTAAACCTTTTACGTGTATTTTGTTTTCTACCAGGAACGATGCTGGAAAGATATGTCCGAGGTCCTGTGTGTCCTGATTCAGAACAAACTCCGATGATATGCCAAGATCAATGTATGCAAGCTTCGTGCCCCTTGCATCCTGAGGCTATTTGCGTCATGGATGTTTGTAACGACTGTAGACCTTCATTTTACAGGTAAGAGTTGGGTGGATAAACTTTGCATGGCTGTTGGGATGTACTCGTCCTGGTAAGAAAGCATAATTGGTGTTTGTTTGATGAAACAGTCCTTCAGGGGAGAAAGTACGATGCGAAGAGAAATGTCAACAGCTACCAGGCCAGCCTGGATTCTGCAGGGCGTCTATTCTCCGTTATTCCTACCATCCTGAGAGCAATAAGTGCGAAGAATTCATCTATGGAGGATGTCAGGGGAATGACAATAATTTTGAGTCAGCAGAAGAATGTCAAAGTGAATGTGAAAAGACAGGTAATTAGTTGGTGTAATTATGAATGTTAAAGAAATCAGCCAAGTGTGGAAAAGGCTTTTATATATGTATAGTGTAGTTCATTATAAAATGGGTTCTCTCGAAATGCTTTCTCCCGTAGAATTGGATGTGTGCAGTCTTCCCATGAAACCTGGGCCATGCAGGGCAAGTATGCCACGATGGTACTTCAACAAGGAAACTCAGTCTTGCGAGGAATTCGATTATGGAGGATGTGGTGGAAATGAGAATAATTTTATGAGTAAAGAGCACTGCGAGACCAGGTGAATATTATGGAGAATCATATACGAGAGATCTATAATGCCATTTATTCCTATTTTCTATGACGAGTGACACTAACGAGAGAGTAAATGCTTATATATTATTCCGTGTTTGGTTGTAGGTGCCCTGATCTCATTTTGTGTCCCAATATTGTTGACGGAGAAATGAAGTCTTGCAGTCGTTTAGCTGCATGCAAAAATGTGTCCTGTCCTAACCAACCTTTGGAAGATTTTATCTGCACAGTGGATGCCTGTTCGTGCGAAGCTGTGTTGAGAGATTTTCATGGAAATGAAGTTCGTTGCGAAGATCTCCTTGATTCCTCCACCACCACTAGGGATTCCACAGATTTATCAGATCTTATGAGTAAAGTTATAGAGGCTGCGGTGGAGAATGAAGACTCATCTTCTGTGAGGATGGAGACCTCGTCTCCCTTTGACGTTTTGAGAGTTCACACAGACAGTCTACAAATGAGGAGTACCAAATGCTTATCAATGTCCAATCAAGGAGTTCCAATTTCGTGTGATGAGTTTGGTCAGTTTAGCCCTCTTCAGTGTATTCCTTCAGAAGGACCTAACGCCCGCACATGCTTTTGTGTTGACGAGGCCGGAAATCAACCAGACGGAAGTGAACCATTCACAGAAGGCACAAAATCATGTCAGAAAGTGATAATAGAAAAAGTTGAAGTAACTCTGAGTTTCCCAGTCTCAATGTCTGGCTGGGATGATAAGGGAGTGCAATTAGGAACTGAAGTACAAGATCTATTGCGAAGCTTCAATGGAAGGTTAGAAGAAGGGAAAGTCGAGTCTGGAGTGGCTCCCGGATCTACTGTTGTTCGATTTACCTTGGTTGGAGACAACAAGATAGACATAGCTTATTTCCTGGAGACAATGGTGAAAGCTAGTGCGATTGGGGTAGAAGATCAAGGACGAGTCATAGCTGCGGATTACTCTACATCCAAATTTACTTATGTTATGGGTAGCACAGACTCCTCATCTCAAATAGATGTGGAAACCAATCCAAGTATGGAAGTGAATGAAGTATCAGTAGATGAAGAGAAGACGAAGGAAGGTGATGACGATGATGATGCAGTTTCCGCTGAAAGTTTAGCCGTGGAAGATGACCAAAGCACACTAGCTGTTCTTTTAACATTAGTAGCAGCTGTCTCAGCAGGCCTAGTGGTTTTTGGGATGTTCCTAGCTTTCCAGAAGAAAAAGAGTACCGGTTGTTACCCAAAGAAGCCTTTTGAGACTTTAGCTTTCAACTCTCAACTATACGAATTTGAGAAAAAAGTTCCTAAGGGCTCACCAACTTTCACAGCCACACCTTTTGTTAACCAATACAAAGTTACGGAGGAGAAACCTACAAGCAAAGCATGAGACTTTTCATCACCAGTTTAAACTCACTTCATAACTAACTAATTACAGATCTTAATTAATGCTTTTACTCATGCAGTAAGTTATATTTCGGGCAGGCAGTTTATTTTTTGTTATTTTTGAATACCCCAAGTTGAATTGTATTGAACGTTACGTGGAATGTGTCATAATTTTGTGTAAATTGTATGCATACTTCAAAATCCATGATGGCGCAGTTAAGTTTAATATTGACTCTTACAAACTTTGAATGTAATGTTAATGCGTAAGCTGACCTGTACAATATATGTGTGTACAGATTTGCTCAGCATTATAGAGGAAAATCCCATACGGAAATCAATTCTGCACTTTGCCTTTAGCTTTCGTTTATGCAAATGTTCCAACTATCACAGTAGCGAACTGTTATTATATTATAACATGGAGAATTGACTACCGTCGGTTATCAAAGGTTAAAATACTGCAAGTCAAGTTTCAAGTATATTTACAATAAGTAACTCACTGAAATGATAATTATTCTATTTTTATCCATCCACCTACACCCATATGTCTTGATACTTATGTATGTGAACTTTGTATGCTAATGCGTATTCTGTACTCTGCAATAATGATTGCAGTTTTATGTCTTTTCAGAAAGATTATCATCGTTTCTCCCCAAATCGCGTTTAATTGTAACTCGCCGGTCTTAGCTAATTCAGGGAGAATAATTTAAATTCTTCCAGAGAAATATTATTTTTGTACTGATCCACAATTAATAGACTAGAGTGGAGGTATAATTTACATTGCCTCCCTCACAATGCTAGTAAACCTGTACAGTAATTATAGCAATGCCGTCGACTTAATCGCAGTATATTAAGTTTGAAGGATGCAGAGGTTGTATTATGTATTCTGAATGTTAATGTATAGCTGTTTTTAAGTCGTTGAAGTATCAATAAATCGCTCCGTCATTTAATCATTAAGCTTCATTTGAAATTCTTTTCGTGTTTTATAGCATCTGCACACGAGCTGTTCTATTAATAGGATCTTATCACTTGTCTGAGTTGGATTGACTATGATCATTTCATTTGTTTGATGAGCAGATATATCTGTGCAGCTATTAATATCCAGAGACGAGTTATAAAATGAAAGACGTCAGCAAGCCAGGTGTTTAGGAAGGGCACACATATTATATCGCATAATCTTTTGCGAAATAAATCTCATTCACATTCACCTGAATGAATCTATATCTTTTTACACACAACGGTTTTATTGACTTGCCAATTTGGAGCCTAAAATTCGTTAACCTTTCAAAAAATCCCCTCTTTTAAACTATCAGAATTCAGAATATAAAGCAGTAATCTCACGTATATTTGTGATGTGCGCTTTAGCACACTTCATTGATTTTATCAAAGACACATCAAAAATATTATCGTGTCATAATCAAAGTTATAACTGGATAACACAGAAAAATACCTGCTTGGATCAGTTTTCCAGCATCGCTATATATGACGGGACATATATAGGTGTCGTGTTTGTAAAATAATGCATATAGATCATCAGCGTGTTTGTGTTATCACATCAGCAAAGATGCGAAGAGGTCAAATATATAATCTAAGTACAAAGATGCAAACTTGAAACAAATGCCAGGCCTTATTAAGAAATCATTTATTGATACTTTCGTTGTCCTTAAAACCGAATGAAGACCGAAGGAAGGAGGCTACATCTTGACGAAACTAGACAAAGAGACGGAAGCTGAGTTGAAAAGAGTCAAGGCTGGTTTTTAGTACCATCAATCATCAAATTACTTTTCTTCAAACCACTTTGCTCTACGTTACGTAAGTTGAAAGTAAACGAAGAATGCCGAATGTAAGTTGAAAAGTCTTACTACTATATAGTTCTGTGACTGGAACTATTGATCATTCGTCTTAAACTGCATCGTAATAATATGTAAGTGGTGGTGGTTATACTTACATATACTTCACACCACTTAACAAGATGATACGATGAGACGCTTAAACTTATTACTGACTGAAGTACTGACAGCATCAGTTGAAGTTTTCCATGCTTCTTCGTACATACATACCCCTTCTTCATACGTATGACTGGTATGACATTTACTTATAAGTTCCAATTTTAATACTTCCATTCCTATACACATTACACTATTTAGTGTATAATGTATCTTTAAGTTCGCACACACAGGATTTACAACCTCCCATGAATAAATCATGAAACAACTACCACTCATTACACTGGAACTCTAACTACACTAATTAATATGTATTGCGCAATGACGCTGAATGAGAGTCTAACTTTCCGGTTGCATCCACTTCCACCTGCTTTACAACAATACATCGATAGCCTCTCCATCCCCACGCCCTCATCAATCACACCACTTCCAATTTACTCCTCCAAACTCCACACTTAACACTTTCATGCAAATCTATACAAATTCTTCCTTCCATAACATTAAAACCTTCCATAACATCTTTCTTGCGTGCCCTGGATTTATGAATCTGATTTCTTGCTGATGATGCTCCACATTCAACATGGCATATTATACTGCAATGCACACTTTTGAGATTCCGGAGTTCCTGAACTGCTCTGCAGTCTCCCTGCTCCCTTCAAACATGGAAGTTTTACCCAGTTGCTTTCCTACTGTCACCCACATCCATTTACGCGAACTTAGATAAGGGAAACTTGTTGGAGACTGACTTCCGGTGTCCAGTGGGGTTCCAGCGATAAGGGAGGTCCGCAGGAGTAAATGGGTTTCCAATGGAAGTTGTGGGGATGGCGGGAGATGGGGCTGGGAGAGCGTCCAGGAGGATTTGAGTGAGACTGACGAGGCAGTGGCACTCACTCCTCACTCGCGACCCAACTCCAGTCCTCTCCAGTTCTCCTCTCCGTGACACTCCGACTCTCAACACTCCTCTGCTCCCCTCCTGACCTCCCAAGGTCACCCCTCGACACGCGCCGACCTCCTCCCAAAAAAAAACGAAAAGTAAGTTCAGAAATATACCCGCAGAAATCTTTGTTTACCTAGTGGTCTTACTTCACTCTACCTGCACTCCTTCCTTCTCTGCACATTGTTGTCATTGTTTTGGTTTGTTTACATTTTGACCATGGTTTAGTTTCTTAGATTTTCATAGTGTTCAACCGAGATTAAAATTTCCACTAGGGATTTGTGCAGGAATAGGCAGTTGTGGAGTTTTTGTAAGTGACGAGTGACGTGAAGATGACAAGTTTTGTTTAGTTTAAACGGAAGTGTAAAGATTTGGGTGGAGAAAGTGGGACAAATTAAATGATTGTGGTGAAAGTGGAAGTGACCTGACAAGTAGGTGTTTTGAGTGTATTAGATGGTTCTTGGGACTTTTAATAAATAGTTTTAGCTTTGTTGAAAGGGGATATGAAGGAGTGAAAGTGGGGAATTAAGTAATTTAATTAGTGTCGGTATGTGTATCGTAGTTTTGTACATACTATATACTTAATGAACTTTGGAAAGCACATGACTGTTAATTTCATTAATATGTAATGTGCAATTCGATTGTGCAAAACTATAAATTCAAGGACATGGAGAGTCCAACGTGCTTGTAAATTATTTCGTGGTGAAAAATGATGTGCAGACACAGTGTAGTGGTAAGTGTAGTAAGTTGAGTTAGGGGAGTATCGTTTTTCTTTTGTTATTCGTTGGGTATTGATTAGGGAGTATAATTTATTTATCTCTTGATTGCTAATTTATTGATGGTTCCAAATGGAATTTTAAGCATAATTTCATAGGTCAAGATCAAAGTTGCTGTTTACTTGTTCAGACTAGATTTCAGTCTAATCAGTCTAAAAAGTTATCTGCACTTTTGGTTATCTGTTTACATCACACTCGTGCAGTTTTATCTTGTGGTTTGAGAAAATGTCATTATCTCCTAACGTGGTATTTGAACTCGAATACAAAAGTGATAGTAAATAACTGAGCTTTGGATTTGTTTCAGATATATTTACGATTGTCGGACGTGGATAAGTGACACAAAGCTACAGTTAAACCAGTGAATTTTTTAAGTCAACGCTCAACGGCGAAAGCGACTCTTGTTGACTTCTGATGAATCACTAGATTAGTTTAAATATTTTTTACTACAGTGGATAGCGGAAGAAGCTTGTTTTGAAACGAAATATTTTATAGAGATTTGACTATGAACAAATGGTTTAAGTTTAATGGACTTGATGACTTGTCGTTGGATTAATTGGAAATATACTTATGGAGATGGACTCATTAAAAATGGAAACTTTGGAACTTAATTGCAAAAGTGGTATGCTTAAATCGCCGAAATGAAAATAGTCAAAAGTATAGTAACGTATAACATATTAGTAGTTTAGTAGTAATTTGAGTAGTTAGTAATTTAGAATCTACAATTGAGAAATTAGAGGAGAAATATTATCTACTGTCAAGTTCAGTCATTCCTACAACGATTAATGAACTTCAAACATTGGAGGCTCTCACTGCTAAATGAAAGATCTCATCTCTAACCCTGAAGAACTGCATTTCAACATCATCGTCGCTACCAACTTTGTCATCTCGGTTTCAGTGATAAGCGATCTTTATCACCAAGTACGAACCGGAATTTATTATGACGGAACCAGCAACTGTGGAAAGTTTAGTTCGGGTTGGCTATTATGAGTTGGAAAAGACGATTGGCAAAGGAAACTTTGCCGTTGTCAAATTGGCTACCCACATCATTACTAAGACTAAGGTAAGTTGAGTGTGAAATGTTTTAATTAAAATACTTTGCGTGGTGTATGAGTAAGAAAGCTTAGCTGATTGAAGTGCTATGCTCCCGTGCAGGATTGCGGTAGTGGTGGTGATGGTGAGAGATGAATTTGATTGCCAGTTCTTGTTAATGAAAGCTTTCTTGCTTAGCTTTCTTTTGATATGCATTTACTTTCGCGATTTCATGTTTCTAATTTGTAGCATTGTAATAATTTAATTGTGCATTATTAGCACAATCAAGCAAGCCATCCAGCCTATTAGTAGTATTAGTTATGTAGATGTAGCGAGTTTTTTTGGATGATTGGTAAACGTGTAAATTAAGTAGTATTCGCGAAGAAGTAGATAGTGTTGCCAACTAATTCCAACTACAACAATCTTCGTAAACCGCATGGATGACGCCAGCCACGCAGGTTTCATGTAATTACGAAGTTTGCTTGGTTCGAAGCACGGCAAATATCTGCTGTTGAAATGGGAATATTGTTAGTATAGAAGGTGAAATTTTTGTTGGATTCCCGAGCTGGTAGTGTAGTAAATAGTGAGTAGTAAACGCTAACCTTCACATTTAACATTTTCCCGTAAACGAAATGACAAGACAAGTCTAGCCGTCATGAGCTTAGCATTTATGT
Source organism: Isotomurus maculatus (assembly GCA_034696585.1). Lineage (NCBI taxonomy): Eukaryota > Metazoa > Arthropoda > Collembola > Entomobryomorpha > Isotomidae > Isotomurus > Isotomurus maculatus. The sequence goes on from JAQGAC010000248.1 coordinate 22,929, forward strand.
ATCGATCAATCCTCAATTTCGGCACTCAATGCTCGAAGGGTCAGAGCACGTGCTCGCTTATCTTGGTTGTAGGAAGGAGGAATAATGTTGCAGTGGCAGGTCAAATGTGCTAGAAAGCAACTTGAAAGCAGAAAATAACATTTTAGAAGTAATGTATGGAGATTTTGCATACCTAACAATAATCTCGAAGCATCATCTTATACTCTCTAAAATAAGGCAGAAGTATGTCTGGATTAATAATTCGTTACTATCATATCTGTAAAGAACCCCACGTCACTGAATCAACTAACATTCATTGCGTTTAATGATTACTTCTATGGATCTACCTTTTTTGTCTCAATTCCAATAATATAATAATAATAATTTTTATTACTACTCTCCTTTATGATTTCTGATTGTAACCGCAACTACTCGTTTCCCATCTATCATTGAATTAAAGACTGACTTCAGGTGGATGAAGGCTCATCTTCAGTACACAATGCAATAATCCTCATAAGTCATAATTTATCCAACTGTGAGCTGTGGCTGGATATAAGATCTTCAATTCTCGCAAATCCAATATATTCATTGAGTACAAGGCGATGGAAAAGTGAAGTTTAAAAACTGACTATCTCGACAGAACGCATTCCATGGAGGTTGAAGGGGGTGTGGGTATAAGTTAAGTTTGTCTAAAACAATTTCCTTAGTGAATGTTTGAGACAAGCTAAAGCAGTAAAGCATTTGAGTTTACATTACAGTTCCTTCGACAGTAGGCTGGTGTTTCTTTAATGGTGTTTCTGCAGTAAGTTGTGAAAGAGCGAGAGTGTATCTACCATCAAGGGAAAAGTGGAAGAGACATGCATGCTATAAGCACACTGTTTAGTTTTTTACTGACTTTGTTTTGGAATGACGTCTTTGTGACGAAACATGACGCAAATTGGAGAGCCGGGTCTCCTCCCTCTCCTCCTTTCCCTCGCTCTCTCCACCTGAATCTTCTGATTGCTAATGCTAAACTTGCTCTCTTCCCTTTCTTTCATCCGTGGCTTTCACTTCAAGGGAACTTTCTCTCTCCTAAACTCCTCTTGACCAACATGAGATTCTTACTGCCTTTTTCTCTCAATACCATCCTGTGCTATGTCCGTAGTCCTCAAATTGTGCTGGAGAAAGTTACTTTCCCACATTGCTGCTCTTGGTCTCTCCTATATTTTGAATGTGGAAAGGTTGCTGAATACGAAGAAGCTTTTTAGCCTTGTGTGAAGTGTTATACATGTATGAATGGAACCATCCGCTCTTTCGGTTTAACTTGCTAGCTGGCACGGACAGTTTAACGCTGCACTGCTCGTTTGCTTTCTACGGGAAATGGGAATCGTCTCTTGCAGGTTGATACCCGACCGTAATACTGCATTGTATTGAGTAAATGTGAATAGCGGCAGAACCGAAGTAATGTCCTTTTCTGTTCTGTAGGGATCCTATTAATCACAAACACCGGCTTTGGACGTCAGCTTCTTTATGCAATTATTTAGTGCTCAGTGCTTACAGTATTTGTTATAGATTCAAAGAAGCCTGCTAATTCAGATGACTAACTTCTGCTTCCCTTTTGTAGCATGAATGATCTGATTATGAATGGGAATGCCAAATGTCAAAACTGAAACTCAACATCATGGATGATAGAATTCATCTCTTGTTAGTATTCATGTTTTTAAGCCGTGTTTTATTCGGAGATTCTTTACAGCTAATTTTGCAATATATAGAAGCTAATCAGATTGGCTGAAATACTGCAAAATTAAATGATTCTGCCAAAATAAGTCAGCTTGACTTTGCTTGCATTTCTGCTTTTGCATTAGTGAATATTTTGAGAATAGCTTTTTGTAGCAATGTGATTTGAAGGCAGGCTTTGCCGTGTTTGCTTAGCTGATTGCTGATTCTGGGGTAATTTATGATTTGTTGTTTTAATAGGACCGTAGTTTTATTATTATAGGTTTTGATGCTAAAGCTACTTCTGACGAATATTTGTTTTTTGTAATTATTTCAGGTAGCCATCAAAATCGTTGACAAGACAAAACTCAGTCCGGACAACTTAAAGAAAATATTTAGAGAGATTCATATTATGCGTAAACTGAAGCATCCTCATATCATTAGACTATATCAGGTAAGTACTTGGAGAAATAGTTGTGATTGTGAATACTATTTATAAATGATGTAGTGGATTCCAAATGGAACATGAATAATTCAAAGTGAGAGAGACCTAAATCGGCTTATGCAGACGTTTTACTCTTTCCTTTCACAGGTTATGGAGACAGAAAAACTAATCTACCTCGTTACGGAGTACGCCAGTCGTGGAGAAATATTTGGTACGTGTGTTGTTTTTCAACATTCTCTTGTCGAATATTATTGAAAGTATCTTGTGATCCGGTCTGGATTACCAAAATCCAGCAAAGCAAGTCTTTGTCCCGATGAATTGTGAAACTCAGCTATTAGAAACAAAGAATGTAATTCAGTTTGTTTATTTGCAGATCATTTGGTAGTCAACGGAAGAATGAATGAAGACGAAGCTAGGAGAGTATTCAATCAAATAGTTCAAGCAGTTCATTACTGTCATCGAAGTGGAGTTGTTCATCGTGATCTCAAAGCAGAAAATTTGCTACTAGATAAAAATAATAACATTAAATTAGCTGGTTCGTTATTTATCTAATTTGTTTTATCGAGTTCAGCTTTATTCCCATAATAATTCGTATATTTCTTGTGTCTTATTTGTTCATCTAGATTTTGGATTTAGCAACGAATATTTAGATGGAAACTTGTTGTCCACGTGGTGTGGAAGCCCTCCATATGCAGCACCCGAGCTGTTCGAAGGAAAAAGTTATGACGGTCCTAAAACTGATATATGGGTAATTAATGTCTTGGATAACATCCTAAACTAAATAGCTCTAAACTAACTGTTCGGTTGTTCGGAAGTTTATTATGACGCTGTAATGTTGGTTTCTAATTATTTTTTCCAGAGTCTTGGAGTAGTTTTATATGTTCTTGTTTGTGGTGCTTTACCTTTCGATGGCTCAACTCTCCATAGCCTGAGAAACCGTGTTATTGCTGGAAAATTCCGCATTCCATTTTTTATGTCTACTGGCTGTGAGCACTTGATACGACACATGCTGGTTGTTGACGCTTCTAAAAGACTGACGATTCCTCAGATTTTCGCTCATAAGTGGATGACTCAGGTAATCGAAGGAAGATAGATGTAATTTCGAGAGCATTGGATGTAATAATTTTATTATTTGTATCTGAAGGATGGAGTAATACCTTTCGTGCGCGAAGAGCCTTGTCTACCAATAGATGAATCAATAATTGATCAAATGGCTTTAATTCCTGGACTGTCGAAAGAATTAATTATGCAATCAATTAGGGAGATGCGTTTTGATCACATTAGTGCAATATATGACTTACTTACGGATAATAAAGAGGAGGAAACCCGCGGTCAAACCTACTTCCAACTTCCTGCCACGAGGAAAGCATCTATCACCACCGGAGTCGTTGAACGGCAAGAACCTGCTCCAGAAATACAGTTGTGTCTGAATGATTCCCAGATTTTTGAAAAGGTGCGTATTTTCATAATTAACCGCAAAATGTCTTAACTAACCTCGAGACACTTCTGTATTAGTTTGACGAGATGCGGGTACGAGAAGAAAATCCAACCCGACCAGAATCCTCTCAGACTCATCAGGGACGCCGACACACAGTTGACTTACCTCAAGTCAGTTTCTTTATACTGAAGCTTTACTGAATCAAACTTCAAAAATACTAACCTTGAACTTTCGTTTGTTGTTTTATTGCACAGGGCCTTCCTGTCGCTACTAGATTAAATGATGAACCCATTCCATTAGTCGAAAGTGTCAAAGATCAGCATCTCCTGAAACCTCCACCTAGCATGGAAAATAGTAAGTGATCAATTGATAGTTTATTTGTTAGTTTGGCCAGGACAATGGTTAGCCGGACAATTTAAAAATATTATTGTGTTTCTGAAGCTTCCGGATTCGGCAGAAGAGCGTCAGATGGTGGAGCTAATTTACAACAGAAAGAGAAACAACAGCAATCATGTGATGGTGGCTGGAGTCATCCTTCTTCAAGAGAACAGTTATCGACTGTAATCACGCTACTATTGTTTACCACACTTTGTTGACATAATATAGAGGTTTATTTTTTCACTACTGTTGATTTTTAAATTTCAATATGTCGTTGTAGGGGGTGTTGAGAAGAGATGCGGCGTACTTGACAACACCTGAAGAAGACGCTTTGTTTCGTGGTCGAAATCGTAGAACTGGTCTGATTACTGTTGTAGAGCGGCCACCTGGTACGTATTTGCAGGCTTCCAACTTCGAACCATAAGTTACTGTTGATTGACCCCTAACAAGTTTTGATACTCGATACTCTGCACTCGGCTTGATTTTTTTTAGATATTCAACTTGGTTTTTTTTACATTTTGTTTAGTTCTTTGTGTTTCATTGTTTTTTAAGTTGTTGATCCTGAATCCCAAAAATTGTACATGCTTGGCCCGAATTTTCCATCCAGCTATACGCCCGCACCTGGAATGGGATTAATGCCTCATCCATCCCATTCAAGACGCCTTTTCCAACACACACTTTCGAGAATTCAGCCTAGAAAGTATCGCATGTACTCTGGGTACCACCAAGGTGTATTATTTTTATTTTGTGTTGCATTATTCGGTGCTGTCCACCTAAACTGTATCTGTTTATTCAATTCTTACACTCTCATGTCTTTTACCTTTATTTATTTTGTTGCTCATGGTCTCTTGTCTGAACTGCCAGCCGTAATATGAAGCAGGTTGTGACAAATGTTTTTGTACCATTTAGGCCGTGAAACGTACAAGGATTTATGCCATATGAGCTGTGAACGGTATAGTCCTGTTCGGCGTGGGAGTGAGGGTACATGTCCACCTTCTCCAAGACTTGTGAGGACTCTACAGGTACATTTTCATGTTGACTAATGTACTTTCACTGCCCTTGTCCCGAACCCCGACTGAGTTTTCTTGATGTGTGTTTTCAGAGAGACGACAGGCGACATTCCGTTACTTCATCTTCACCGTCTTCTCCTGTTCGTCTTTTTGCTCCAATAGATTCGCCTCTTGCTCCGCATCCTCAGTCTCCTGTACCAACTGACATTTCACAAGGTCTTCAAGGTCTCCATCTTTACGGTCATCCTACTCAGGGTCCGCCCAGTCCATTTTCTCTTGCAAATAATCAACAGTTGGCCATGATTCAAGAACATTCCGTGCTTAAGCAATTAGACCCTCAGGTAACGCAAGTATAAAAATTTATCTACTAGTGCATTCAGAACAGTTATTGTATTCGATTTATGGGATCATTTTAGACTGGTTTTCCTTACCCGGAAATATCTGTGACAGACGAAAGTGGATGTCTCCCGGTGTATCTGCTTCAAGATCAAGATGCAAGTCGTAGACCATCTATAACGCTTGGAATCGGGCGACCTCCTCCCCAAACTAATACAGAACCTGAAATTCCTCTTTCAACAATGTGATGTGGGGGAATGGCCATAGGAAGTGATGAAGTGAATGTCCACTAGAGATTTATTTCCGCCGACGTTACGCTATATAATACTGGTTTCCTTCAGGTGAAGTTAGCTATCGGTCCAAATACTACTTTTTGACATTTCAATGTACACTTAAACATGTGCTGTCTCTTTTCAATTATTGTTCGTTTACCACAATCAATACTCCTCCGATACCTACTGCGACACTTACTAATAGCCACGTCGTAACTGTTCAACTTGGTTACAATCAATTTTTAGTCAATAGGATAATCAAACCTTATAAGTGGTCAATAACCATGTAATACTACTGTTGAATTCCATGCAAAAATCAAGAAACAAAGCTTTGATACTCCAATCACGTTATTCTGATTGCTCATTATTTTTTTTTGCCAGTTCATCAAGGCTGGACTGAATATTTGTGACTGACGCATCTGCATAACACTTAATTTTAGGAAACGTACTTTACAGCATTAGATGTAGCAATTCGTACTTCATGTAAATTTAATAAACAAGATCACATCCAGGAGGTAAAGACGCAGAGAATATTCGTGCAGAAACTACAGAGATCATGTGTTGCTTTTGCAATTACATGAAGGACGTTTTTGCCATTAGTGTGGAATTAATTGTGTTTTGGTCACTTATTCGTAAATACTTCGTAGCAGAGGGAAATCAGCGCACATCGCAAATGAAGGAAATCTCTTAAAACAGGGCAAGAAGTAAGTGAATACAAAAAACAATTCCTGGTACTTAATCTGAAGTTGTTTTTAAGCTCTGAGATTTTCTTTGTTCAATTCCCTATCAAAGTTTGACTGCGTTTTCTGCTTCCGAGTAATACTACCAGGTCTTTATGCATGATTGCTGAGTACTTGAACAACCATCTTGAACAAAAAGTTAAATACGAAATGCTGAATGCAGTCTATACTTGTATGAAACTCGAACAAAAAGAAATCACACGTTTTCTCCAGTAAACTTGTAGTACGTAGTGTTCCTGACACTTTGCAAAAAGAAATGTTTGCAAAGAAGGGAAAGTATCACTTGGAAAAGCCAGCTAAATAGGATTTCGATTTTGAAGGATAGGTAGAAAAAGTACAAGTCCATGTTCTCTCAAGTCGACATGAGTGTAAAGCTGTTTGAGAAAGTTTGAGTGATGTGTATGGACACGACTTAAGCCTTTTTGAGAAAGTCACAGGCTCCATCGGCCTATCGTTTCCACTACTTCCTTGACAAGGGGGATTTGATTATTGGAGAAGTGAAGGCTACATCTTCTCTCTCATCTCCTTTTTCCCTGTAACTCTCCACACCACCATCCAAATCCAAACTGTATGAGCTACGGGAAACACAAAAAAAACCTCGGGCTTTCTCCAAATAAAGACAGCAAGTGTTCATTCTATGCTTCCTTGCAAACACACACAAACGTATATGAATATAACCTTTGAATGCTGCACATATATAGTAACATACAAGCACACAAACGAAGGCATATATAAAAGGAGCCTGAGAGAATAAAGATCTTGGAAAAAAGGCCATGACACATAAAGACTAGTCACTCAAGTCAAGATCAGTCAATCGAGGAGAGTTAAAGGATCTCTTGTTTCGCTTCTGCTTTCTCCAGGTACGAATTAGTGGGCTATGAGGAGCATAGAAAGAAAGATCAATTAAGAGATGTGACATTGACGTCCTTGGTCTCTAAAATCCAGATTACATCGCCAGAGAGTCAGTTGGGTTCCGATTCTTGAGACAAGCTTTTTTAGCGATTAACTGTAATTCGTGCAAAGAAAAAAGCTGGAGAAGGAGAAAGTTTCGAGAAAAGGAAGAAGGAAGCTGAGGAGTAGTATACGGAGAAAGTAGAGAGAGATGGGAGAAAGAGAGCTTAGAGGGTGAGGAGCAGTTGGTTTAGTCGTTGGAAGGTTGGAACTGCAAGATCTTTTTGCTGATGCCTACAGCCTACATACTGCTACCTACATTTCATTTGAAAGTTCTTCTGTGCTTCTTCTTGCAGCTTCTATGTCATTATTACAAAAGCGAGGTGGTGGTGATGGTATATTGTGAAAGGTGAAAAACTCAGCATGCGCCTTGATTCGGTGGCTGCTGGTGTGTGTGGTGGCATTTCAGTGAGAGAGATCCTGAGTTTCCAGAGAACCATCTCCTCGATTTCTACCTACAACCTCAGAAGCTTCATTCCTTAGCATCTCTACGGAAGAAGAGAGAGAGCCTTATGGGAAGTTTGTATACTAACACACACGGAGAGATGGAAAGGAGGATTCACCACACGAAGCGGAAACGACGACGAGAGAATTCAATGGTGGAATGAATTCAAGGCTCCAACTGCCAACTCTCTACTGCTGAACACACATACATATATACACAATAGTCATACTTCTGACTATTAGTATTTTATACTAGTGTAGAGCCTTATTCCTTACTTTCTCTCGATCTATCTTCATACTGAAACTGCCAGTTGTATCAGAAGATGCGGAACTTGAACTACTATAAAAAGTACCCACCCACCTTTCCCATTTGTCTCCCCATGTGAAAGAAGGAAAAAGTACTGAGAACATTTCAAAATCCGATTTTTTATGAGCTCCTCTATTGATTCCACTCTTTCTCTTTTAAAATGTTACGTAAAGTACTTTCACAATGGGAAATATGTGTGTGGTGGTGAGGTATGTTCGTGAGTGCAGGGAGAAAAAGATCCCTTTCTAATGTGACTTTCTTCCATTCACCTAAGAAGAAGTCACACACACACACACGCCACGGCTACAGATATATGTACATATATTATATAAGTCGAGGCTGAGACTGTTATACCGTAAGCTTATAAGTTATATGAAAGAGTTGGAAGAAGAAGAATAAAGGACAAGAGCCATAGGACATTTTGAATGACAGATATCCTTCCTCCGACTCTCTACCTTAATTTCCATACGACTGAAACCGTCTTCTATGTAACGATGGATGGCTATTATACTCCAAAATTGAATTTCTAGATCTGATACATTGGAGACGACGACGACTTTGCTGGTGTAGTAGATTGAATATAGTGCACACACAGCTTGTTGCAAGTCTTCAAGTCTTGAGAGTATTGAGAATTGAGAGTCTCGGGTAAAAAACAGTTTTTCCTTTTCTCCTCGTGACACATTTGAATTTACGAACTTTCTCCGCACACAGGAAAGAATGGGTGCCAAAGAAGGGAGTCCCACAAGTACATATTGGTAGAAGGGAAGAAAATCAATCCGAATTCAATTAGAGATAAAGGCTTAAGGAGTAGAATCGTATTAAAGTGGTAGTGTGTGTGTGTGTGTGTGTGTGTATCTATCTATCTTCCCAGAAGAAGAAGTCTATCCAACCAACCACCACCAACAGGAGTAACCAAAATGTCTTAAGGAGAGAGAAGAGAGATGAGGTCGGATGCATTACCTTCTATTTTATGCTCCGTCATCATCATTACATTCACTCTATCACCCATCCACCTCAAATGTTATTATTTCGATATGAGTCAACCCCGTTCTTCGTCAACCATCTTCTTAGAAAGCGCATCTAGAGCGTCTTCTTCCAATAATGACGGAGAGCGAGAGAGTATCGCGTTCGTTTAGGGCAAAAAGAAAATGTGAACATTATTCACAATGGATGGGAAATGGCCAAGGTCTTTTCCCAGAGAGGATTTATATCCCAAAATTATCATTTTGATTTTACTAACATTTTT
>JAQGAC010000249.1:0-32091 GCA_034696585.1 Isotomurus maculatus
AAAGTTCTGACCTTTTAAAAATCATAGTACGAAATCAGTCGATAAGTAGTTTATGGAGAAGTAGTGAGGGAAAGTAGGTAGTTTACGAACAAGTAGTTTGGGAAAGCAGGGTAGAGTAGTTTAAATTAGCAGTATAGTTCCACTTCTTGTTAACACCCGGTTTACCACGGTTTATTTTAGAGAATCAGACTTTCCATCCATTACTTGTGGGTGGATGCATTGTTCTTTGTCATTGGAGTCGTTGTAAGCAATGTTCCACAGATTAGTCTTAATTATTAAAATGCGACTGATTGAAACTCCATCGGAATATTTTTAATAAAAAGGAAGGAGGTCAGGTCTCAAGCTATCAATAACCTAATGGACAGCAAGCAATGGGTTACCACTCTTGATTATAAAACTACATATCAGAAATAATTTTTTAACTTAATCATTAATCAATGCATGCAAAGATGAAAGACAAATAATCAAGGTATCGTCGCCATTCGTCGCAGGGCCACGTGAGCCGGCAATCTTTCGAAACTCATTTTTAGACACAGCTAGACAGCTTTCTTCCTCGCAATGTGGCTATTTAGTTGATTCTTAATTTTTCAACGTTAACACTTTAAAACTCGCAACTGGAACAAATGCAACACTCGCAGAATTTCTGTCCTGCAACAAACCGAAAGCCTAAAGGTGTTCTCGAAACAGTCGACTGATGTGGATTTTTTGGTGCTGCAGATCCTCGTAGGGTGTATTTTTAAGATTTGCATGCATTATAATCGCCAGGGTTTTTACATTTCACTTTTTCAATTTTTGCCATTAATAGTTGATTACTGAAAAGACTGAAACCACCAGATTCGTTTGCCTTTTTAAATTACTATTTATTTTTCCCTATCTTATTTTTTCGAATTAGTTAAATTATGAGTCTTGGGTTGCTGTATTATCTTTTGCTGTGTTTCTCTTTGTGTCCGATGAACTTATTAAGCAATATTCAGTTCGATGCATGCAGTAATGTGGAAATGAACTGTGAAAGTCCTGGAATGCCCAGAATTCAGTAGGTATACCTATGTTTTTATTGAAAATTTCAGATGCCAGCAAAGTTATCATTTATAAAATTAAACTGATACTACTAGAATTTGACGTGACATATATTTCAAATCCGAAATAATTAAGAGCACTCTTTACGACAATTTTTAGTGGATTTTGACTTCTTATTCTTATCAGTCATTGCTCGCTTTTTGATTTTGTTCTTTGCAGCTGAAATAACTCCGAATACACGGAAGTAGATGAGATACAAGGCGATATGACCACAAGACCTCGTCTGATATTCGAATATCAAGTGACCCACAGCCACCATGAATTGAGCCTGGTCGAAGTCTTGAAACGGCCTACTGCGAGTGTCAAAGTAATCCGAGCCTACATCGTTGAAGCTGCAGAATGTGAATACCATTGCTATCAACGCTACCACACCGATCTGAAACGAAATGCAGTTTGTCAGAATTTTTAAATTGCTTAATTTAGATTTTAATTGAGAAGTGCAGTTTGCAAAGCGTACCAAGGCCTTTCCATTGTGAGGTGTTCCTCCAGTAATTTTGATTTTTGATTCCTTCGCTTTATAGATGAAATAAGCAGTCACAACAGACACAAGCCAGAAGGGGAAAAGAGTATCAATCCCATTGATTCTGACCACTGTAGTTATGATACTGGCGACCATTCCAAATCCCATGACACTGATTACATCTCCTCCCTAGAAAGCATACATCATAGAAAATCCAACTCATAAAAATCTCCTTTATTTTAAGGCTAGCTCACCATAATTACAGCAACATCCTTCAGGGTAGCCTTACGCAAATCACTTCGAATACATTTCAACGTAAGGAATGATTGAGACACAAACTCTTCCATGTTAAAAGGAAACTGTTGAGTCCTTCTTTTGGTCGGCATGATTCAGATGGTAGAAAATAATTGCGAATTATTCGAAAAATTATCAAGTCAAACTAGCCGGATGAAGCTGCTGTGACATGCGACTGCTAGAACTGCTCCCGAGGGAAAGCGCAAAGCAATGATCCCTTGCCACTAGTTGACACTCTTTGTTGCCTTAGCACGACGAACGTTATAGTAACCCTGGCCTTGTTGAGGTTTGTTGGAACTCGACAATAATAAAAATGGAAAAAGCATACAAAATCTGTGAGACTGCTACCAATCTACCATTTTCCAGGAAGTGTATGTTCCCGATGCAAATCATACGAACAAGAGCTCGAATGGTTTGTTTTCTTTCCAGATTACGTATTAATTCGTCATTAGTCATGATACACAGAAGCCTCAGATTCGAAATATTTCGAAACATCTGCCCCTGTAGGTTGGTTATGCTGTGAAAACCCATGCATATCCATCAAACATCAAATACAACCGAAAATAACAAGTCAGCTAGTAGATTGGATCTGGGTTTTGCATTTTGGTTGGGAAGTGTCGAAGTGTGCGTTTCACTTTTCACTGGCTTGACCGAAGATTATTTGTGCAACACTAACACATGCAAGCAATTAAGCAGTTTTTCCTGTTGTCGCTGTTTACCCTGACATACATGCTTCTTTAAAACTAAGCTATTCCAATGCCTAAAATCAGTCCTTTATTGTATGAAACAAGGAACTTTTAAAAGGCTTTGGTACTCCAGCGTTGCATCCCCCCACAACAATCTCATATTTAACAATTGAATGCTTTGGTAAGGTGGACGAATAATATGTATAGATTGTAGTATGAGAATCCTGAAACCTCCAAATCGAAAAATAATCGAATCTTTATCACTACACGTTGATGCATAGACAAACATATTTGTTTGTCTATGACGTTGATGCAGATGTTATGCTGGAAGTTTGAGGTGTTTTTGGATTCCCTTGCTCTTACCTATTATCAGTAATTCTTCACGGATACTGTTTTTTTTAGTTTCATCTCCATTTTGTCCCATTGTCGTATAATCCTTTGACCTGAAACATGACGACGAACCGCTTATTCACATCACAGCAAAAGTTAAAAATTAAATAAATTATTGCGTGACACTAAAATGGAAAACGAGAATTGAAACACAAACTTAATGATTGCACGTTTCAACAAAAATAGGAACTATCAACGTTATTGCAGTCAGCTGAACAAGGAAGACTGAAGCCCAGTCACTGGACTAATCTACTGCCCCAGAATGGGCGTGTCTGCAATTCGAAGTCAGAATCGCATTCGCTGAAACTAAGATTAATTATAGATATTATCTCGTATATGACAGTTCATAAAAATATAATGATGCTCGCAATTTCATGAATTGTAGTTGTAAGTAATGTACGAGAGGTTCAAGTGGACGTTTGGCGTTTTTAGATCGATGCTCGGAAATCGGATCCACATGTATGCTGAAAAATACACCAGTAAGGGAAAGCAAAATGGATGGCTGGATGGTTACGACAAGACAGAAAACGAAAATAAAAATCTTCCACTTTTCCCACTCCCAGATTCCTCTGATGGAGAATTCGAATGAATTTTTGAGTGCCGACGGTCGACGATTATTTCACTCATCGACTTTTACACAACCAACCAACACATACGCACCAGCAATGGCACATACTGTCAATGCTGGCCTTGTCTAATTTTTTTTTTCAAATCAAGTTTCTCTCTGAATCAATACACATCATACAAAATCATAGCAAATACAACATTAACTCAATAAAGTTTATGATTAACAGGTATTCCTTTCCGGTTAGAGTGAACGAGGACGCACTTGTACAGTTGTATGTGTCTTAAGCAATGTTACATTGCGACGGTTCCACTTCAGATTTCAATGATGACAATCGTGAACAGAACATCATAACTTATCGAGTCGTTCACCTAGAGAAGAACCCAAGAACCTCAGGACAGATGTCAACATGTTAATGTAAATCCTCCATTTTTCACATCTTAGGAACTCGTTACGCTATTTTATGACGTACACATTAAAGACATGTACTATAATTGCAGTCTTGCTGCCGAGTGTCACGAGAGAAACTTTCTGTGTGTAAGTTGACGAGCAAAAGGTTACACGTCACTTTCACAGAATAATACGATGCGTGAATAATAGTTCGTTTGTTAATCAAGAAGAATGCTAACACAAACACACCCTCAGGCGTGTTATCTTTTCCATCGTTGACCTCCCGGTCCGGATGGTTTGTTACCACTTTGATTCCCACTTCTTCTTCCGGAACCAGTACTCGAATTATTTTCTAATCTTCCTGATCCCTGCCTCCTCGGATTGTCCCTTTCTCTGTCCCTGGAGCTGGAACTCTTTGTAGGCCCCGTATTCATATTCATTGGAGGAGTCCAGAAGGGATTGTTTGACGGATTCATGAATGGCGATGGACCTGGAGGAGGCTGTTGCATCATATTTGGTGGAATCATAAAAGGATTGCCAATTGGAGGAGGAGGGACATTATATTGAGCTCCCATCGGTCCAAATCCTACATTGGGGTCAAAAATATTTCCACCGTCTGCTGCTGCGGCACTGCTTCCTTCCAGAACATCAGCTCTTGAAGTAGTACTAGCAGACTTATCCCCTGGACGAGGTAGTAAAGGGTTTCGACCTAACACGAACAAGCAAACAATAACTTACTTTCTGTTTTGTCTGGTTCTTCTATACGTTACAGAATTTTTTCCCATACCTTTCTCATCATCCAGCTCTTCTTCTACTTTCGTATCGTTCCAAATTGCTTGGAACTTTTTAGGAATTGGCTTTTGGTAAGGTGTCTTTTTCACAGCAGGTTTTTCAAGTTTGGATGTGATGTCTTCACTTAAATCTAATCCTGGAATCATCAACTCGCCTTCAGCTTCTTTTTCTTGCTCGTGCATTTCAATTTTATCATCCGGTCCCATGCCAGGTATAAATGCTTCCTCTGGAAAGTGTGAGTGTACCATGAAAATCAACTTTTCGTCAAATCTCAGTCAAATCAGTCAAACTTACCCATCTCATTTTCATCCAAGGCAGAATAATCATGAAATGCCCCATGGCCTTTGTCCCTTATTACATCTCCTGGTTTTTGACGAGTCCAGAACTTGGACGTATGATCGTTTGATCCTGAACACAAAATGTGGCCAACCGGATGCCACGCTAAAGTCCATATGATATTATCATGTGCAGCTTCAATAGATCCTACTTCTTTTTCGCACCTAAACAGACCATTTATAGCTTGTTGAATGTGTACAACCATAATTATCATCTGACAAGAAATAGGTTCACTAACCCCACATTCCAAAACATGACAGATCCATCTGAGCCTCCAGAGGCAAACAAGCCTTCGTGAATTGGGTGCCAAGAAACGCAAGAAGCTTCTTTTTTGTGGCCTCTGAATACTTGCATTTCTTGCGACAATTTTCTTATATCAAAGAGTTTGATGAGGTGGTCTCGTGAAGCAGTTATCAGCCAGTTTCCATTTTTGTTCCATCTTGCATCCATTACGGTTGACTTATGAGCATGGCTGCAGTTTAAATAATCAGATAAGTTATAGACAACTCAAAACTGTATGAAGGTTTTGCAATTATTACATTGTGCACAGCGAGATTCCAGCTTTTGGATCCCAAATCTTAATCGGCTGCTGGTTATCTTTGGACCCAGATACTATTATTCCTTTGTGGGGATGCCAATCCACACATTTTACATCTGCTCCGTGCCCCCTAAGTACTTTTTCCTCGAAACATGTATAGAAATCCCAAACTCTGATAGTTCCATCGTCAGAACACGACGCAAACTTTTGGTCAGATGGACTAAAAGTCAACCCTCGAACGGCTTCCTTATGTGCCTAAACAAGTTTAACAATTCGTAACATACTGGCTTACAGCGTCTACCGCTTGAAGGTTCGAAACTTACTTGGAACATCTTCACGTTATTCATATTAGATTGCCAATACTTAACGTAACCAGCATGGTCTGCGGTGACCATCCATATATCATTGTGAGACCAAATCATCGACCTTACTGGGCTGTCATGAGCTTGCAGTATAGTTTCGAAGTTAAATGTCAGTCCATTCCACAAAGTAAATTCTCCCGATGAAGCTCCAGTGACAAGACGGCGGCCTTCCGGTGTCCACGCCATGCAAAATATGGGGCACCGCATTTTGTTAGTAGCAGACTTGACATATCTTGTCGTAACAGCATTCGTAGGGTTGTCGAGATGCATAGCTGGAGGTACTGTGTCTGGGGCATATGAGTAGTCTGGCTCTAGAAATCGTCTGTCCCGATGATCTCTTTGCCAAATTCGATTCTGTAAACATAGTAATCAACTGAGTCAATTTTAACTTTAAAATCTCATGGAAATCGAGCATTTACTGCTCTTCACCTACCTGTAATGATCTAACGATAGCAGCGTTGTAATCTACGGTTTTACGAACAAGACTCTTCCGCAATCTTCTCCCGTCGTACTCGACGTTAGCATCAGCATTCTGAGGGTGAGTAGGGCGAGGGTAGAGACGATAAGGTTGATACGCCATCCTAGGACGTGGAAGATTCGGATGACTAGAACTTGAATGATGATCACTGCTAAAATGACCTCCTCCAGGAGGAGGAAATCGTTGTCCTCCCATCCCCATCATCATGCGTGGAGGTGGATGCTGCATATTTGGCGGAGGCACTGAAGTCATTACACTCATCTTGATGCTCTGAAAATTAAAGCTACATTCTTCAACTGAGCTGGCTCAATGAAGGAGATACGATTAACACATCCTCCACAGAATGATGACGACGATGACGTACCTTTTATAGATTGAAACGTACCTTATTCAGTAACTTCACGAATCATTCAGAAAAATATATTTAACTTTCGCTAAAACCAGTCCCCTTCTGTCCTCAGGGTGGAAATTCGTCTCTCCAGCAAATCCCAAGCAAATCACAGGTTTTCCTTCAAGTACAAATCGTAAGGTCGTATTGTACTCGCCGTCGGGTGACAACGACAACAGGTGTAATCAGCGTCAATTTCAGTAACGATCCTTCCGATGATTAGAGATTGGTTTGGGAAGAATGATAAGGGTAATGGAATGAAAGAAGGGAGACAAGAATTCTTCAAAAGTTTTTCAAAAAACAGAAAGGCCAGCTAAGTTCCGGTTTCCCATTTCCTGTTCCAAACGAAGGCTGTGTTTTGCGAAAACACAACTTTTGTGGGAAGCGCTGCTTGGGATGGAGTTTTGAAATTGGCGCATTTCCCTCCTTTTCGGCAGGCAGAATTTCGGGGCGAAGGACGACTACCTCCCGAGCGAATGTTCAACTCCACGATGAATCAGACATCACAGCAAGACTCTCCACACAAAGCGAAATATTTACTTTGCATTTTTTAATTGGCCATAAACTTCGATAATCGTCCCCTTCGTCTACTTTACGCCAACCGTGAAATCTCTAAATTTATCAAGTGCAAGTGCCCTTTGGTTCCTTCAGTTGTGGAAAACATAACCCAAGTGTTTGAATTGCAAGAGCAGCTGACCCGATGATTGACTGACAATAATAATAAATCAAACAGGAAATTCTATATCGTGAACAGGTAATCAAAGGTTATGTATTTGTTGTACTTGTAATGGAATCTTGAGTTCTGTGCCACGGTCCCCGAAGTACGTAGCGTCCAACTCTGTGTTTATTAAGATAACTGATATCATTTAAATAATAACATCATTTTTTGCAACTCAATCAACAGACTGAAGAGATCCTCCAAGTTTATGGGCAATTAAAATGAGATTGGCCTGTGAGAACATAAAAATGAACTACTTTATTCATTTGATTGCAGGGAATT
This sequence comes from Isotomurus maculatus, assembly GCA_034696585.1. Classification (NCBI taxonomy): domain Eukaryota; kingdom Metazoa; phylum Arthropoda; class Collembola; order Entomobryomorpha; family Isotomidae; genus Isotomurus; species Isotomurus maculatus. The sequence goes on from JAQGAC010000249.1 coordinate 7,757, forward strand.
TTTTTATTAATCAATACGAAGATTCGAAGCGGGAGTGAAGGGCAGAGAGGCGGAAGCGATTTATTGGGGCGCGGGGGCGAAGCGAAAATGTAAGAAGGGCAGTGGGTAAGCAAAACTGGTTTGTTTTATTGAATACTTGTGCTTTATGTGCATAATCAGTGGATAAGTGTAGAATGGAGTGTTAAACTGGAATGAGAAGAGATCATCAGATCAATTAGTTCGAATGTTTCAAATGACGAGGAGGCAGGTTGCGACAGAATTGCAAGATCAAGGTCACACCTCTCAGCTCGCTGTTAATCTTTGAGGGATGTGGAAATGCTCGAACTGACAATAATGAATCACTGTCAGGCATTTCCACAGACTCACTCGAATGATGTGGCTGACGATTTAAGCCGGATCTCTTTTTAAATGAATGATATCTTCCTTAACCCTCATTCATCAGTCTCACTTATAAATCTCTGAACTGTCATTCTTTGTAATATTCAGCTTTTATATCAGTTTATTAAGTATCAGTAATTATGTAAGCAAAAGTCAACAGCGAAGCTGGAAAGATGAATTAGTCGAGCAGTTCCTAATAGAAATAGTGACAAACGTAGTTGTTGATTTATGTTTTGTGCTTTATTAATTCTGCCTGGCATATTTCAACTTACAAAATTGTAGGCTAAGTATTTAATAGAATTAGAGGAGACAGATTGAAAATAGAAGTCTTTACTAAGCTGACATACAAATATATTATGCTACAAAATATAATATTACAAAAAGTAAGTCGTGTGTTATGGAACCATTTCTTTAACTTAATCTCCAATCATTTATTCCTTATCTAATCGTATAGAAGTTTTCCTCAATGCGCAGTTGGCCAAACATCCCTCGCCTCTTTGTAAATAGCACTCACTCGTTTAGATACATGAGACGAGAGGACGAGTCTGAAACACAGGCTATATATTCTAATCCTTGTATCACAAACAAGATAATGAATCTAACCAGAATTCACAAACAAACTATAATTGGCTCTTCCTGAACTCATAGCTTAACATAAGCCTAATTGCTGTAAGGAAACAGCATGCGAAAAACTAGAGAGACTGTATAGTATGTATCTTAGTGAGCTACTTGTTCTCCCTATCTCAAACTTCGCTTGAACATCTTTCATGTCTGTTAGTTCCATTCTTTCATCTTTCATGTATTCTAGTGAAATGCAGAGATAATGTTCTCTTGAATGAAGATCAAGAAATCAAGATCAACAATGTGAAGGCGACATTCCTGCAAGACGGTCGAAACTTGCTTACGCTGCTGTGGCTTAGTTGCTTGCAGCTTTTGCGTTGATCGGCTGTTTAAAGAACTAGTCTTAATCAAATGAGGACTTAAATATTTTACTATTGCAATTTAGAATGACAGTCTTTTAACTAAAGGTAACAATTAAGTTAGCAGTAGAATTACATTTACCTCGTTTGATTCTGGTCTACAACCATCAGAAACTCTGTTCTGGATGCATGCGATTTATAAATGCTACTTTCCACAAGTTCTGTATACTAATCATGTTTATTATTATCCAGTTCCGTAAACAGGAGAATCCATATAAATACAAATGGATTATACTATGTAGTTCCGCGTAAGTATTTATGTAAAAGTAGGTTTCATGCACTTTGTATTGCGACATAGCGAGTTCCACTGTACTCTCCGTACTCCGTATACTAGGATCTTTCTGGGCAACCAATGTAACACATCATCATGAATATTTAAGATGTGAATATTCAAGTAGGTAGGAAGTAATTCGTAAGAGTTATTGAGGAAGTCAAGGGTTAAAGAAGTTCAAGACATAGGATAGTTCGATTATATCTGACAAACTATATTTTTAAGAACGATGATCGATTGCTCCAGTGGCAAATCAAAATAATAGGTTTACTTCAATCTAACTAGCAGCTTACGCGAGCTATTATTTTTGTAGTATTACATGTTTAAAGTTCATAATTGCTTTATTTCTACTAATAGTATTAGAGTTCAGTGTGTAATGGATAATTTATAATGGTAGACACGTCCGTCTCAGGTGTGAATATGTATATTACAGAAGCAAAAGGAGAAGAATTTCACATATACTGTACACAACCCAACTCCTCCAATAATTGTATGTTTACTATTTGTTGGTTGCTCCTTTTGTGAAGAATGATCGTCTCATTTTCGCATGGTACATCGTATGAGCATAAAATTAATTGCGTCACGTCATGTAGTGCGAGTATCGTACGATGCAAAAAGTATTTTGCACAATGGAAACTCGTATCCTCATTGGTGAAGCTTAGAGGTGTGTGTATATCTGCTGTTTTGGCCTTCTAAACTCGTGGAGTTTGTTTTGCTTGACGAGAAATATCGTAAATTGTAAAGCTCTTTTAACATATTTTTTATCTGTGTCTGGCTCTTTACGCTTATCATGGGGGGAATCCACTAGTAGTTGTTTTCGTCTGATGCTGGAATAAGATGTTGTCCATGATATGTTTCACTATTATTACTTGAAGATCAGGAGAGTTGCGAAGTTGATTCTCCATTGGTTGTGAAGAGAGGCATGTCTGAGTTTCTGAGTACCAGAAGCAATTAAGAAGAAGCTAACAGCTTTGCAAATGAATACATGTGACTTGCAGCCAGACAGACGTATCGTGGGTTTGGTTTAGATTGGCCCATATTTTATCTCGGGAATACATTTGAAGGTCAGCCTGAGTCGTACGAGCCTCACTTAAATACACTCCGGTTAAGGTCGTGAATGATAAAGTTAACGAGATGGTGTAACATTGAATTCTTTAAAGCTTAAAAATATATACTCGACTCGGCAGAAAAAAACTCATCCATGGTTTATGCAGGGCTAGGACAAATTGCATTGATAAATATGTACCGAATGTCGAATTGTGGGACGCAGTTTAATGTTTATTTACCGATTTACTATTACCTTGTTCCCGATCCCGTTGGCTGTCTCTGTTATGCAACTGACCAAACTACATGAATTATATTTTTAGTTTGCAGTCGTCTGAGTTAATTCTTATGAGAAGTGTTTGCAGAGACATTTTGGGGCAAGGGAAGACGGAAATGATCTAATGGACAGAAGTAGGTCTTCGCTGCATGTCTTCTATGTACTTATGCTCAAAATATTGAATGAAGATGTATCATCCAATCCAACTACATCGTACTTGGGGTTGATAATAAAAAGGTTATTGGATTATTAAAAAGTTCTACTACAACATATGAAACATCTCCGATCATAAAATTCCCGTTCGTATTCTTAGATATTCGTATGGATGTAGAATATGGACAGCACTGAAACAAACTCAGGCAAAATAACGTGGATATGCAAATGAAAGAAGTTATTTGCCACCACTTGTGCTAAAGTTTTGGCCAGTGTTTATTTGTCAGCATTTGCAATAGCAATAGAGACTGTTGCTGCGTGCTTCCCAAGTTAGACAGACAGTTCAGTTCTGTGGCTCAGGTCTTCAGTTATATGAGGAGAGACATCCTTTCATAATGATTAGTATGTCAGTAGCCGGTACTGTAGCAGGATCATTCATATAAGCTCCGTTCATAAACTGAGATTAGTCACTACTTTGCATGTGTATAATGTGTAACAACATATGCAAACTCTTTTTTCCTCAAATATTTACGAGGAATTGATACTCGTCATCAGTTGGAAACTTACAGAACGTGCTGCCACAACACCTTGTGAAGTTTTAGAAGAGGAATACTTTCAAGCTTTCAGCTTGTAGATAGTAACTTCAAATATTTCGAACGAAAAAGTGCTAACCAAACAGTTCAAAATGTGTTGTATATTTTATGCAGTTAAAGTGGAAAAATTTGAAAGAAAGTGAACATTAGGAGCAATAAATACGGAATTTTGTGACTATTGTTAGTTGGAATCCTTGGATCGCATTGTAAGTACGCAAGGTATTATTAGTTGACCTATTTTTCGTTTCTAAAGCTGAGTAGCCCAATTGAGCCCAAACTACAATCGATTGAAATCTAGTCATCATTTTGCTGTGAAATCTATTCAACCGTCAAATATGTAATTTCACTGTTCAATAACAAGTGTTGGCAGAGAGCTTCCGATCTATTATTGTAAAATCGGTTGACACACGCATAATATTTTAGAAAATGTTGCGAAATGTAGCTCTCCTTAAATGGTGAATGTATATAGTGCCTTGTGAAGAGTTTACAATACGACAGGCCAAATATAGGATTAATAAAGATTAGTAAACAACTTTAAGCACGATTGACTTAAGAGAAGACTGAAACTTAGCAAACACCAAACACCAAAATGGGACTTACTTTAAGCGTCTAAATGAATTTAAACATATGAACCGCTTGAGTGATGATTTTGAATATGAACTATAGTACTTGATATAAACTGAAGAGGCAATAGAAAGAGCTGAACGAAAATTAGACTTTAACCTTTGAAATGAAAAGCTGTTAGCTTAGGGATAGTATAGTATTCACTGTTCACGCAGAATAAACAGAAAGTCCAGTGAAACACGTGCCAAATCCCCATCCATGGAGTTAAACTAATGAATGTACCATTCGTGAGTGGGTAAAAGAGGTGTTTGACATCTGCCCTTGTAGTTGCATAATCGTCCAAAGTTCTTCTTCGCTTTCCTGTCACCCTTTTGCTTCTTTTCTTGTGTCGCAAAGGATGATTCATCAAGAGCAAAGTTGAATTGATTCTTTGTCGCAAACACAAGCGTAATTATTATTGTTTGGACTCACTTTGGTCATTGTATAGTTTACATGTTATATGTATATATTTGTCGATTAAATGAGTAGTAAATGCAAGTCTGCAGTTATCAGCGTTAGAAACATTAGAACAATGTTTATTTCTAGACATGCTATAAAATATACGTTGGCTGTGGCATGCAATAACTATTTTAAGACTGTTCACGTGAAGGATTGATGATGATGATCCACATCCACGTAGCACTTATGCTTCCTTCCACTCGTTTGTGGTTGAGAGAAGCTCAGTAAATCGAAACTTAAGTGTGGAACGAAGTAAAAGTGCACGGACTCCTTCTGGTTCTACTGTAGTGGAAACTACCTGGGACCTGGGGGCTTTAACTCATCATTGCATAGCACTTCATTTAGCGCAAAGCTTGAGAAGCCAGGGGTTTTCCTTTCGTGATTCATTGTGAAGAAGATGCTTACGTATTCTTAATATTTGCATGCCTCTGTGGTTTGAGCTACCTATCTGCAATCTGCTGGAGTCAGCGATCTGAGCTATATAAATTCATTTATGCCTCACATTCGCGCTTATTACCTTGCAATTAATATTTTATGTAAGTTGTTTTCGGATTGTAGTGTGTACAGTAGGTGAGATCATGTAAGCATATAGTGTGTGGATAGATGATTACTTTCAGATATGTTGGTTTATGATGATTCAGGATTATTTCTAACACGTCCAATAGTCCAATCATAATTCAGTTTAGTTTATATGACCATGAACCTCATTTACGTTTACTTCTATTCTCCAGGCGTCAGGCATGTTGTTATTTTCTGACTGAATTCGAATGTGTGAGTGATAAGTAATTTATTAAAAGATTAAAGTTATAATACACGAACGACAAGTTTTGTGGGCATTTTGGAAGAGGTCATGTGCTGAAATGTTGGGGTTGTGTTGTAACTTGTAAAGAGGTTACATTATTGAAGTCTCAGTGGGAATTAGAGAAGGGTAATTGAGCGTCTTGGTGAGAAGCAACAAAAATAGCCCATAGCTTTACTATTTGGCCTTGCTCCTGAGTTATTATTACACGAGGAGTGGGTATGCTTTCGAATTGTGCATTCTAACTGTAAACAATAGAATTGATTAATTATACCTTGTTCGCTGTAAAGCACTTACAGAAAAAAAAACCATGAGGTTCAAGTGGTTTGTACTAATAAAAGAATGAATCGAAGAAAATTGATTCTGATCTGACAGATTTTTTGGAAACGATTGTTCAGTTGATGTTTACTGTTACTATTAAATTGTCATACTATGTTGATCTCACCCCAATACTCCCGTTGAGTCAATAATGAACAGCTTCTGATGTTGATTCTTCTGTTCTATCTTTTTCAGAAATTATTCAGTTAGTTCACAATGAACTACTTGGCTCCTCTTGGGCGTGTTTTCGGAAATCTAAGGGGGTTTTACAGTGGAATCAATGGAGCCACGTTGACAGGGGCTATTGATGTAGTAGTGGTTGAACAAGAAGATGGATCTTTCAAATGCTCCCCATTTCACGTTCGCTTTGGAAAATTAGGAGTGCTGAGAAGTAAAGAAAAGGTGTGTTTTATAACTACGTTAGTATAACTCTGTAGTTTAGGAATATACCTAATTTAATTTTGTGTAATATGCATTTGTTAGGTGGTGGAAATAGAAATCAATGGAGTTCCAGTTCCGTTTAGGATGAAGTTAGGAGATTCAGGAGAGGCCTTTTTTGTTCAAGAAATTGAAGCAGAGGATGAACTAGACGATGATAATTTGGCTACATCTCCCCTTCCTGGATCACCACGAGAGCTACATTTTGCGAACGAATTGGAGGATAAATCCATAGATGTAACTGATTCCAAAGACCAAGACGATAATGCAGTGGTTATTTCGATTGAAGAGGAAGAAGACAATGAAGCTACAGAGCCTAGTGTAGCTGAAACTGTAACCATTCCCGAGGGTATTACACGCGTTGATGAGACTAAGAGCCGTAAGCGTAGGAAGAAAAGGAAGAAAAATCAGGTATGACTCGTATGACTTTTAATTATGTGTTTTTGCCTTAAAAGTGCAAACAAATCATAATTTTATATATTTTCCTTTATATTCTACTAGGGATCTAAGAGTGACATTAAACTGGACTTAGGCCGTGCTAATGACAGCTCGGAAACAAGTGAACCTATTTTCAAAATGGATGAGGATATTTCTAGTGCATCCGAAGCGCTAAAAAACCTTGATGTCAGTTCAAATATGCAAAATAGAAGTTACCACCGAGACTTTTTCTCTGATACTGAAGTAGAAGCTACAAACACTCCTCCGAACTCACGACCAGGGACTCCTATCCAGTCTGATTCGGAATACGAAATAAGCAAAACACAAAAGGTAAGGGTCTAAGGGGTTAATATTTAATTAGTAAGTGGTTATCGTTGGCTACAGCGACACAAAATTACTTTTTCTCTTAGGAGATGGATAGTGTTGATGTGGGAAAGTGGGCATGGGGTGAGTTACCATCTACCGGAAACACAACACCTACAACAGCTCCCGTTGGGTTTCCGACACAGTCATCCTCAGGGAGAAAAACTCCTGCCAAAGGTAAGTTTATACTGCAGTAAAAAATATGAATATGAGAAAACTACAATCAATTTTTGTATCCCTATGCTTGATTTCTAGGCCGGGATGACGTCGTTTTGTCAAGTGACGATGAAGGGTCCAAAGATCAGAAAGTTAATAAATCTATGCTGGCTGGGATGTTCTCATTTATGAACAGAAATCAAAAGCAAGAAAGTGGGGACGCTGCTGCATCGGGAATATACCTGCAAGATTTGAATTTAGAAAACATGGACCCAGAAGTGGCTGCGTTGTATTTCCCAAATTATAAAGCACAAGAACCAAAAACTGATCAGGATGAAGATGGAGAGTCTGGCAAAGGGAGTTCCTTGCCACAGTCACCAGCTCCTGGTTCATCTCCAAAAATTTCACAAATTGCCAGCGATATGGAGCAGCATAGGAAGAGAAACGGTACTTTAAAAAACTTTAAAGTGGATGACGTCGTTAAATAAACGAATAGCTCATTTGTAACAATACTAATTATCGCATATATTGCAGAGTCGTCTTCCAGTGAAAGCCAATCTAAATTCGAAGCAATTTCCTTGTGTGGAAATTCTCTAAACCTGTTCGATCAGTCTCAACTTTCGTACGACGACTTCATTGAAAACCCTGAGATACTTCTCAGCAATCCTCCTGAATCAATAGTCGTAAAAATAGACGGAAAATATGTTCCTTGGGCTGCTGCCTTGCCGCAACTACTCTCCACCACCTTTTTCAGAAGGCCTCTTCCTCAATCTGTTTACCAAAAGTAACATTTTGGATACTGCTTTGCAAGCATACAGTACTTGGGTGTAATTTTCACATCTCTTTTTGCCATTTATTGCAGGTTAATCGACCATTGTGCAAAGAAAGATGAAACACAGACTTTTGAAGTATCTGATAGTGCTGGTCCTGGTGGCCCAGTTCCTGGTGGTATCGGCAAAGAAGCCGAGTCAAAAAAGACTTATTCGTGGTTCCCGTGGAGGAGATCACAAAATTCAGCCAGTCAAGATCATTCCGCATCGTCAGATAATGCCAATTCTTCACCTGAACTGCGAAGTTCTAACTCCATCAAGAATAGTAGTTCCCCTGACGGAAGTCAATCAAAAAGCTCTCCTTCTCGGACAATCAGTAATCATACTGGAAGTACCAAGTCTCAAGTGTTATCTGTGACTTCCTCTTCAGACGAATCGGAGGAAGGAATCAGTCCTGAAAGTAAGATGAGACTTCACCGCTCTGGAACGACAATCACGATGCCCAGTTCTATCAACATAAACTCAGAAAAATACAAGAAATCATTGAGGCTCACTTCTGATCAAATTGTGAGTCCATACACCTTTGCAACATGTAATAGTTACTAAGTCCAAGTTTCGTTTCTTAAATGTCTACTTATGATGTGTAGCAATTGCTTGGACTGAGATATGGACAAAACGAGGCCGTGTTTAGTGTGACAACAGCTTATCAAGGAACATCAGTAGCGCGCTGCCACATATATCTATGGAAGTATGATGATAGGGTTGTCGTGTCAGACATTGACGGAACGATTACAAAGTCTGATGTATTGGGTCATATTTTACCCATAATTGGCAATGACTGGGCGCAATCTGGCGTTGCTCAGCTGTTTACCCAGATTCACGATAATGGGTACAAAATGTTGTATTTGTCTGCCAGAGCCATAGGTAAGCAAACAGTTGAGAGTTTTAACGTTTTTTTCACCTTTCTTTACAATAACCTACTTTTAATTTTCAACATAGGTCAAGCACAAGTAACAAGGGAATATCTTCGATCGATTCGCCAAGGTATGGTTTCTTTTTTTTGCCCCTTTTCGAACTTTTCTATGTATAACTCATTCTTTAATCCACAGGTGATGTCACTTTGCCTGATGGGCCACTGTTACTAAATCCAACATCATTGATGGCTGCTTTCCATCGGGAAGTTATTGAAAAGAAACCTGAGGAATTCAAAATAGCTTGTTTAAAGGATATTCAGGTTTGTGTGTTCATCATAGTTTATTTTGATATATATTGTGTGACTTGAAAAAATATGCTTATTTGTTTCTTGCTTCTATTTGTACTCAAGACTTTGTTCCCGAGAACTCCATTCTACGCTGGCTACGGAAACAGAATCAATGATGTTTGGTCCTACAGAGCTGTTGATATCAATATATCAAGAATATTCACAATCAATCACAAAGGCGAATTAAGGCACGCCCTAACAAATACTTTCCAGTCATCGTAAGTTATGCTTTTCATTTTCCTGTTAATCTTCGTCATATTATTAGTAATGCTCGAATTGTTGGAACAGTTTTTAAATGGTTTCAGTTTATCTTATTTTCAAGTTTGAAATCTGTCATTGATTATTAAATTAGATATGTCGGCCTAAGTAACATTGCTGACGACATTTTCCCCAGATACTCCACTCTGACTGCAGTTTGACTATCTTTGGTAACAGGGCTTTGTCATTATTCTGAGTGCTGAAAGAGTGGAGATTGAATTTTCGATTCAGACAATTAACTCGTTTGCGTCCAAGAATAACATTTAGTAGCATGGTTTGAGGACAACTTATAGAATTTGAACAGCGTTTGATGTGTGAAAATTATTGAGAGAAAATACTTCGTTAAGTTTGTATATGACTTCACCTAATAGGAACCGTATTTCCTTACGATTTGTTTGACTAACAGTAATTGAACTTATCTGTCAACTAAAAATGATTTTTTCTGTACAGGTACACTAGTTTGACAGAACTAGCTGAACACATCTTCCCAGCATATAAATCGCGACAATCTTTTTGTGAGATTGATGGATTCAACACGTTCGAATTCTGGAGACAACCTATCCCTTCGGTTGCTGGATCTCCTAACAGAACTCCAGAGGAGCGGGTGCTCGGACGACCAAGATCCAATACAGTCGCTTAGCTTTATTGTATTCCACAGAAAGACTAAATAAGTTGAAAACTTTGTATAATCAGTAGTTAATGGTCGTCGTGTGGTGCAAACTTGATATCTCAGTAAACATTCGCTATAATTCCCACTGCACTTTAATCATGATGATCATTGCTTTAGTCACATCCTGGAGATATTAAGTCATATTCATTGCTCCTACTACATCACTTGTGTCTCCGTTTGCTATTTTGGTGGTGTTGATAAACTTATAAGTTGTACAAGACTTGAATGTTTCGTCTATAAAATTAAGATTCAATTGACAAAAAATGTTTCAGTTTCTAAATGACTAAAAGCACGCAGAGAATCGAGATTGCATTAATTTACCATGATATGACTTGTGATACCTAATTTATTCATTGTACTTAATGTAACATGTAAGTGATTATACACTGGGAGCGACAAACTTAGAAATAATATCGTTACTTTGTGATTATTATATTTGAGCAATCGTTCATGCTCGTGAAGTTAATAATTTGTTTATATATTATTATGTATGGATTATTATCCTTCTTCTACAGAGAAGTAAATTATATGTTATGTCCAAGTAAAATGTGTATGTGGACTGTATGAAAATGTAATAACTATTGTGAGGATTAATCATTTCGCCAAAACATTTTTATTTAATAAATGTATGAAATGCCCGAAAATTCAATAAAACTGAAGATGAATCGTTCCGTCAAAATAGTTTTATTCACACACCACAACCTCTATTCAATCAAACTACTCTCTCTTCCGTACATATCTAAATTCGTTTCTCTAAATCAGTTTTGAATGTCCAAATTCGATAAAAAATTATCACAACTTGGTGAAGTACTCAAGAGTTTGTGGTTCAATTAATCTACCGATTCAATGCGTCTGCTAGAAACAGCAGTTTTTACAAGTTAATTAATTATTTACAATACAAATCAACGTGATTCTTAAATGGAAACAAGCTATTATACGGCATAATGACAGTGACAAGATGCATTATATTATAGATAGTATAATATATAGTATATAGAAATGGACAAGTTGGAAACGATAATGATAATGTTACACCGGTTCCAACACGGCATATCTGCTGATGCTGAGCATGAAGAACCCTGCATGATAATAATAATAACATTCGATATTCAATACTCTCTCCTTCGCCTGCTTGTTTCACTAAAAATCTACTTTTCAATAATAAAAACAAAACACACGTTAAAAATAACTAACAACGATAACATACAAAAGGCTTTATCAGTCAAGAAAGATCAGGTAATAATAATGTCTGCAGTAAGAATGTATGCTCATCTCGTTTCAACATTACATACAAGAATAAATATTACATTTGGTTTGCTATTCACAATACTTCTTTCGTACCACATTTACGACATTCGAAATATTCGAATCGAAGGAGTACACTCAGTTAATCACAACGACCTTCTTAAGGCGATGTACCCTAAGATTCGGAAGACAACGAAGAATCCGACGAGGAAGAGCGTGTGACTCCAGTAAGGAACTGAGAATCCATCTCGGTTCAAAAGCTCTTCCACATCTACCGTTCTCACAATTCCATCTGTGGCGTTTCCACTTCCAGCACAACTTGGAAATTGAGAAGTCGCTGCACAAATAATTGGCTCTCCAATCATGTATTCCAGCAGTTGCATGTTTCTGAACGCGTGGTACACCAACGACAATGTCTTGAGATAAGCAGGGACCTACAGAGGGATTCATCAAAACACATTTATATTTTGTTGGTGCCACTAAACTCTCAATTGGAAGCCAACAGAACTGAGATTCGAGATAAGGAGGTCAGACGAGCAAATTACCTTATTTGCCAGGTACCCTCCCAGAAGCTGAGCTCCTAATGTGAAAATAGCAGCCGCAGTCACTGAGGCTGATAAATCGAGAGCAGCTCCGAAGAAAAGACCAGCACTTTGAGCAGCCAAGGAAGACAGAATTTGGACAAAAAGGATTCCAAAAAATGCGGCCACACTTCCACCCAGGAGGGGGTAAGCCACTGCGAGGTACACTGACGGAAGGACCATCACCAGAGGAGCTTCCCCTAACATCTTCGCTATGTAATATGCGGATAATCTGTAAGCTCCGGATAGTCTTTCCTTTTCCACAACCGCTCTTTCTGCAGGAACTGCAATTTCATCAAATTACCCATTACTACAAAGCTACAATAGTCCTTGATGATCTATAAAATGTTTCCTAGAATCAGGTTAATTCGCCCTATTCACAAGGACTACTCACGTACATGACGCAAGTGCTCCGAAGAGTGCGAACAGCATCCAATAGGTTGAGGAGAAGAACATCCATCCTTCCAAATCAGTAAGAGCCACTTCAGTTCTCTCCGTCTGCATGGAAAAAATCATGAAACATTGAAAGTCTGGCTAAAAAACCATCCTGCAGTCCAATTAATTCCTGCCTGACCAGCTACGGGCATTTTTAATGGGCTAGGACACATACAGTGATTAACCAGACTGTGTGTGAAGTACACAATGAATTCGCACATCACTTGGAGAATGCCTTCTGGTGATGGTCAACACTTGTAGAGTAAGTCATGAAGTATGGTTCTACCTGATCTTTACCTGAATAGCTTTTATCTTTACTTTATTAAACAATTTAATCATGTGTACGTGCAAACTTCAACTACTAACTTCGTCGTGCTGGACGGGTATCCAGACTGTACTAATAACTTGCAGCTTCTTATGAAAGAGAAGCATAGTTCGTCGGTGCATTTAGATTTGGGATTACTGTGTGTTCGTGCATTTTAAGCTAACAAATGTAGTGTTAGCCTAGCAAGAGATGAAAGAATTGCTCGAGACGAAGAGGTTTTGTTTTTTGAGTCTTTCAAGGTTAGTCTATTGAATAGAGAGATGATATGAAAAGAATAACTGTCAAATTATCCCTTTTGTAATGCACATTCATAATGGAGAGCTTGTCACTCGGTAAAAAAGGCAGGGAAAGGCTATTGGACGGTGAGTAAAGAGAACGCAGATCCCTATCGCTTCTTTCGACTACTTGCTTACGACTTCAGACGACTCTCCTGACTCCGAGATAAGAAAAATACTGCACCACAGCCAGGTGGGCTCCTCAACAAAGTAAATTGATTGTTCCAATAAGAGTTCATGCCTCGTCTTCATTATTACCTTCAGCCACACAAGTCCAGCCATTATAGCGAGTGCCAGAGTTTGAAGCCAATTGAGTTTGGAAAGCATTCTTGGACGGGCTTCACGAAAGTTCCGTGCTGAGAGGACTCGAATCTGAGAGAAAATTGATGTGGGCCATGTTGCAGCCACAGACTCGCTTGACGATCCCCGCAACAAGTGATTCCCGTTGAAGTCGTCACTTAAGTCGCTCTTCGCTGACGAAATCTGCAAGTGGAAGCTGCTCACGTGGCTCTTCCATCCGGCCAAAATTGTCGGTTTCTCCAATTTCAGCTGCTCCACTGCCATTTCATTGAAAAGTTTAAAATGCTAACTCAGGATCTAATTCATCGATTATCAGTCTGATTCACACTTACATACGAAGTCTGCGGGGTTGTAGTTCGGGGATATGTGAAGGCCTAATGAGCTCAGATGAGGTACGACGAGTGAAGCTTCTCCAAAATAGGCAGTCTACGAGTTATTTCGAAAGTTTTACTTTAATTTCTATAAGCAATATTATAAACTTTCGTATTAGTTCATAAATCCTCACCTGTCCATCGGAGAGTAAAAGAAGCTTATCAAACAAGTGGAATATTTTAGAGGAAGGCTGGTGCACAGCCACCACGACGCTTTTGGACTCCTTTAATGCATACGTCTTCAACATTTGCATGAGACACGCTGCAGTGTACGAATCCAAACCCGATGTTGGCTCCTACACGGACAACAAATAAGTTATTCTTATTATTAGTCCTTCATAATTTTTAACTGTCTACTACAGATTTATTGTCTTCAAAAAAACGCGTTTCGTTATTTGATTCAGTCTTTAAGAATTACAAACTTCTAGTGAATCCATCATTGACTCAAAGATTACCACGCCAATTATAGAAAGGCGCAACCACAACGCATGTGGACTGCAAATAACATGTATTTATATTATGGTGAATATCTTAATGGGAATGCCACGCTGCTTAGGAGTATATTGCACCACAAACAAATTGACATTCCCACATGGCTCCGCAAATAAAAAAAATTAAGGTTAAACCCGTTCAATGTGCCACTTGAAAGGAAACCAGCTCAAAGTGACTTTACTAGAATTGATTGAAGACATCCCAAAAATGCTTCACTAGCTCTTTTAAAGCGCCATGTTGTTTGTAAGTACGAATCGAGTGCAATAAACTGCATCTGGGAGCTGAGAGTTCTTGAAAGAGATCATGTCAACCAACGAGGTAATTAATTAGGGAGTGTATAGCATCGCTACGATTGATTCACTTTTTCAGATATGCAAACCGCAACACCCTATTAGTAATGACTTAAACAACAACCAATCCTTCCACATTTTTCATCAATCCTTCTACTATTCGGGGTTTCACTTAACATCTACTCAAAATAGATCATTTCCGACGTGAAACACAGCGCATAGGCGTCATTAAGTCGCGTGTGTTTTGTCACAAACATCCCTTGTCGCATCACTTGTCTCAGTCTCTCAGTCACTATTTACATGCGAACACCGTTTACTTTTAAGAAAACAGAGAGACAGAGAGAGACTTTAAGATGAACACGAACTAAAAACTCCTTTCCTTGTGTGACCTAACACTTCATGTAACAACAACGGCGAGTTACAGCTTAAGTTTCCTAACCACCTACATCATCGCGTGTAATTATTGTTATGGGTTCATTAGCATTAAAGTGTAAAAGTAGAGTAATTGTGGGGCACTCAGTGACTGGCAGTTGGAATCACTTGTTAGAAGTATGTAATATTCATGTTACAACGTATTGAATAACTTGTGTGTGATGATGTGAGATGATTGTAGCTCAACAGGACAAATGAGTGCTTTCCATTCGAATTTCACTACACAATTTCTGTAAGAATAAACGCAGAGATTCACTTACATCTATAAGGAGAACGGAAGGGTTGGTAATGAGTTCGCAAGCAATGCTCAGCCTTTTCTTCTCGCCTCCACTGAGTCCGCGTTTCATCACATCCCCAATTACTGCAAAATCATAAAGAACATTTTATTGCAATTCGAACTCATCTCGGAGAGCCTCTTAAGTTGTTTACAAGTCCGCTTTTAGCTCGAATTCATGAGACATGATTTATGCCTCTCTACATTCTCCTTGTTTACTATCTCATGTTCACATGTGTCTTACTAGTTGGTTTGTGTGTATATTTATGTGTGTGTGTGTGTTAGGATAGGATTTTAGGATAAACAACAATTATTTTAATTGGGAATCGCTAAGCTTTATTTCCAACCCGTTCATCTCTGTTTTTTACGGCATGGAGTCACATTACACTCGAAAAGGGTGAAAAGAACCATTACACACACATAAAGATTAAAGACAGAGCCCAATTCCTCACTATTTTTACGTGATGCCCCACTAGCTTAAGCACATTAATTAGGTCAAAATACGCTCAATTCCTAAGCTGATTGACATATCTACAACTACCGGAGTTTTTGACAGTAGCTCATTAAGTACCATACGAAAAATACAACGATGAAGGAAAAATTATGGCATTGGTTAATCGGCTATGACTATGTGTAGTTGCAAAAACCAAAATTGTCTTGTAATGTATTCTCGTCTTTTATCAACCTGGTCCATCCCCACACCCCAGCAGAGCAGAGTTTGCCCTTTCACTTCCCATTTTGGTAAATGAAACTACACACGAAGAGACAAAAATGAGTTTCGATTTCAAGGCTGTCATATGTTAAAGAATTGCATCAACTGGTGTCATTTATTTCTCAATATTGTTCCTTAGCACATTTTTGACGAACCCAGCCAAGAATGATTTGGCAGTGAAGGGAAGATAAGCATAGAGGCAGCAGAGAAGTTATAAGTGTTTTCTAGAAATCGAATCTGCATGTTGACGTGGACGAATACCTTTGACATTCATAAGTAACGTGTGAGTGAGTATGTATATAATATAGGCTGAGTTAATGTTACGATGAGTTCATTGTCGATGATACCTGCTGACTGTTGAATGTATATACACTTCTTGATATTATGTGAGGTTCGCATGGGGAAACCTGTTTGATAGGGATTGGCGACCATGGAAGGGTGTAACTTGAGTATTTCAGTTGTTAATTACTAATCAAATAAACTTACTTGTATCTTGACAGCGTCGCAAATCAAGAGTGTCAATAATTTCCTCAACTTTCTCCAACTTTTCTGCTCTTGTGAACTTCCGATCGGGAAGTCTCAATAAGGCAGTGTACTGTTACAATTAAAGAATAAAAGATGCACATTTATTATCCCACCTTGTAACATTGGCAAAGGTAAGTTAAAGAAATCACAGCTCCACATTGTTGTTGTGAGCTGCATCTCATTCCTTATACATACAGAATTCCCATGTATGGAAACTTTTTATTGAACTTGTAAAATGTGTATGCGAGGCTGCACTGCAATTTCTTTCCTTTTGCAGACACAAAACAACACACACATTTGTTTCCGTGTACATATTCACCAAATTGTGTATGTGCACTGTCTCAACTCAAGGAGACTTTTATGCACCCAGGAAGATTGCAATTTAAGTAATTGCTGATTGCTTTTTAATCTCGTTTTAATGAGCCATGTAAAAGGAGAAAGTACAAACAAAAGGAGATTTGGGTGCATTTGATGCGATGGATTAAATGATTACGACGACATACCACTAAGGTTTGTCTCAGTGTGAGATCAGCGAAAAAGACGTCGTGCTGCAGAACATATCCGACTTTGGAACGACGGAGTCTCTTGCAAAGGGCCTCTCCATTCAACCGTATACTTCCTGACTCCAGTCGGAGTCTCCCTGAAAGCGCACTCAGGAGGCTTGTCTTCCCACATCCCGTTGGCTGCAAATGATTCAACACAACTACATCAACTCAAGTAATTCGCACAGATGTATATATATTATTTCAACCTGTAAGATCTTAAATTAAAGCTTAGAATCAAAGCAATTCTGTGGAATAATAGCAGCTAAATCCTAGAATAGAATAAGAAGCAAGTGTATTTTATTCGATTTGCAAAACACATTAGACTTGTTATTCTCCAGAATAGACAAAAGAAGAAAGCTGTTTATGGCTTTTTACTGTAGAGCATCTTCTCTCATCATCCCATCAACTTTAACAGCTTCCGTCAAAATATTAGTTTTATGTTTTTGTTTGTCTCCTTTCCAACTTTATGATCTTTAAATTACATGTGTGTGTGTGTGTGTGTATTTTTTTTTTTGACAATGGAAGAAGCTTTAATGTCCTTGTGAAACTAATTCTTACTTAGGGTTGTTGAAGCAAAAAATCTGCGATGCGTAAGGAAGTCTGGTGAGAGATATTTGGCTTACAACAGAGAGAAGACTATTTGCGAAACGAATGAATGAATGTATCTCAGTGAACTAGTACAGATATAGAGGAAGGGTAGAAAGCAATTATATTTTGTGTTTCAAAAGCTGAGAGGGGTGAAGGTAGGACGCTTGACGTTTATTGCAGGGCACGCATTGTACGCGAAGGAAATTTATGGTTCGGCAAGCAGCTGGTGTCTTATTGCTAAAATCCTGATTTTCTACTTGCAAGTCGTAAACTTGGAAGACTTGACTCACCCCCATGACAGCAAGAATCTCTCCTGGCTTCACTTCACCGGAGATATCGGAAAGTACAAAGCTGTTTCCTGGAATTGGGCTCGTCCTGATGCTCGTGAATGAGAGTTCGCAAGAACTTTCCCCATCTCGCCCTTGATCGCATCTGCAAAGAATAAAATTATCCGTCAGTTCAATAGTTATTCCCATCATCCCCATATCAAAATATACACGATGACGAAAATGAATTAAATTCAGGGAATTTTTTTGTGACATAATCTCTCACTCTTTCACACACAACCTGATTCATTTCTACATCATTGAGTCTTCATGCAAAATTATGATAACCTACCACTCCTTTGATGTGTTCGGGGAATTCTATGCGTCAGAAAGTTTGCAATAATCTAATTTTCTCACCGTAAGGTTACCCCTACTCACGATCTTCGCTACGTCAACACTTTCTCACCATTATTATTAAATCACAGAATATAATAAGAGGAAGGTTCGAATAGAATTAGTTTTAGTCAACAACACAATAAACTATTTTTTCATGCAGATAAAATCGTATTATCCAATGTCCTAACCTACCCCTACATGTAAATAAGTACTAAATTGTATTCAAGTTCTAACGCATCGACGAAAGTCACAGCGAAGAATTCATTGAACAGACTTCACGATTCAATTTTAAACTTCCATTGTGAACTGAGCTCCCCATCATTAATCAATTTAATGTTTGCCTCGTTCTGCATGTTTCTAGTTTCATTGTATATTTCTTGTGGCACAGCTAGCGTCTTGTGACAAAAAACTTTCCATATGTCAAAGTTTATCAACTGGTTGAGAATACATTAATATTGTACACCTAAGACTTCAATGTATCCTGTACAAAACAAACAATACTCGTAGCTTCTAGCCGTGTAATTATGTTTATTTTACAATGTGCTCTAATTGCAGTTCATATTAAAGCAATATTTTGGATTTACGTTTTGTTCAAACAAGAAAGACAAGTTGAATTCGACTGTAGGTTGAGAAATAATTGATTCAAATCACTTTGTTCTTGTTCTGATTTTGCGAGTATATTGTGGATTTGTAATATTTTGTGCCGATATGCTCATAGCTGACATGTAGAATGTTGAATATAGAAGCTGGTCCAAAGTCTGCAATAGATTACTTCACTGAACGAGATTCTTGAGAAACTCATTACGTACAGCGATGCGATACAATACAGCCAACATTGAGATTTAGCTTTATTACTTACAAAGTAGTAAGTGTGGCTTATTATCAACTTGTATGCCAGGAGGACCTTCACCTTCTACAGAATGATGATAATGGCATGCAAGAGGAAAATGACAATGAAATGTGCTATGCAGTCTAAATGATGAAACAAAAAGTGCTTCGGTTTACATTTTCATTCGATACCTTTTTTGTATCCTCTTGGGGTACGGCAGACGGAAATATATTGCAAATGCAAATATCAGCGATTTCTCTTCGCTGTGTAATGTGCTTAGCCTTCAAGGAATCAAAGAGTGATAAGGAAAGATAAGGATTCAGAGGATTCAACACCCGAGCTGATATCATGTGACTTAGTTGCAGTCAAGATTTAATTGCAACGCTACCAGCGGCTAAGTTGGAAGAACTCCATGAAAAAGTTCTGCAAGACTTAAAATGTGAGCATACCAGAAGAAGGTAAAATGACTGGTTGTATGGCAGAACTGATAACTGGAATGGTTCAGAAGACGCGATACTGTATTCACGAGCACACCATGACATTGACACGATATGATTCCATCGAATTCACTGTCATTAACGCATTCTACATGATCTTTGCACAAAGTCTGATGTCTAAAATGTCTAATCTCCCATTAATTATATACTTTTCCATGAACACTCATCTCTCGAGAGCGGAGGTACCTCATCGTGAAGTATTGAAGGGATGATGATGTCAGTTGACCATCTGAATGAGATTGTTTTTTACAGGTGCACGATGCTTATCTTCGTTGCAACAAAAGGGATTGAAGTGTAAGCAGGCATTTCAATCTCTGCTAAGCAAATGACCTCAAATGAGGTTTACATTAATTAGACTCTCGTGACACGCGAAGATGAAGGTCTGCATGTTTAACTTTAGTGGTTGACTCGCATAATAAGGAAATGAGGTAATGTGTCCATGTCAATCTTATTATTATGCCTCTGGTTTAGGCCAACCCATGAAGCGATCGTTGGCCAACTAACCTTCCTTCCTTTATTTGCACCTTCAAGAGATGCACTGACTATATAACACACACAACGATTGTCCATCTCTTCGATTAAAAACACTTCTCGCTTCCTATGAATTCAAAAGTGATACACAATCTACATGGCTTATTTGGTGGTCATTACACTCACATCTTCCGCTAAGTAGGTTTAACCCAGAAACACGCCTCGTGCTGGTGAGTGTACAGAACTCAAAATGATTTTCGGAAGTGTTACGTCCTAAGCGAGTCAGTAAGACAGAAAAGGAGATCAAATTATTATGTAGTCATTCATTCATATCGAAACAAAAATTATTGGCAAGCTATTCCACCTCCCCATCCTTCCACACCAGCAAAAGACCAACTGCATCATTCCCAAATAATAAAAGACTTCTAAGAGGGCTACGTGATTCGAATTTCCAACAACCAATGCATCTTGGCATATTCCTATAATATTATATCATCTCATAACATAACCAGCCTTGTAATTACTATTTCGCAGCTCTACTTCCACAACCAACAACCGCAATCCCTTCATTATTACGCTGTACTTACGATAAGTTATTATAGAGTAAATGCGGACACGTAGGTCCGTTTATAAATCTGTCCATCCTCCTCATTATCAGAATTTCCTTGTGCAATGTGTAGTTCATTACACACTACTAAGCATACATAATTAGATTGGTATTACGACTATGATAATGTTAATATGATAGATCAAAGACACTCAACATAAAGTGATGCAGTTATGCTCGCGTAGTTTCAATGCAACCTTTAGTATTTTTTGATTACGTCTAAGGGATCTCGCTTCTCTCGAAAGTAAATTTTTGCATTGAAGCAAATATTGAAGTAGGAAAAGTGTCCTGAACGGGGTGTTAAAATGGATAAGCGATAATATGAGGAATGTCTCGGGTGTGCAGATGTGTCTTTAGAGCAGAGTAAGTCATCAAAAGTGAGTTGTCCTGCAGTTTAAGGGGCAGTAGAGTGGAATGTAGGTAAAAAGCTCTACAGACGGATGGACGGACGAAGTGTCAGTTGGTTACTCAATACAAGTTCCTATTTCATGTAGGCCATGTAGTTGAATGACCCGTTAGCTAAGTAGTAGGATAGTACTACTAGAAGAAGTAGTAGAGGAATCATCAAGAAGTACACTCGGCCATCCCTACACCTTTTACGACAGACATTATTACAGAAGATTTAAGTGTGTTAGTTAATCTCGAGAGAGACTCTCCCAACCCAACAACACGCTTCGCACACACAACTCACAATACTTACATGCTAATTTTATGTAGACAACGTCTTCAAAATGGATGACAATATAATCATAATCATTTGGGAGGTGGTCATTCAGTAGTTAGTCGCTCTAATACAAACATTTCATGGGTATTTTATCTTTTTCACACCCATTAGCGCAGTACGAATTGTAAAAGATTACGATAACTCTCTTGAAAGTATGGACGAGCCGACAATAATGCCGAATACGCTTCTTCGTATTGTTAAACCATTTCTAGTTCTCTCTTAGTTATTTTCTACAACCCAGACCATCAGCATGACAGAACAGTTAGCTGCTAATTCAACAAGAATTCTTCATAAGAATCCGAATTGTAAATAGTTTATGGCCGAGATGTTGCGAAAGTTATAATCGACTGGTTCAGTTTACGTCGAAGAGATGCATGTGGTACTAATTTTACTTATGGGTTTTCGTTCCATGAATGAACTAAACGAGCTAATTGTTAATGGTTGTCTTTCTGATAAGCAAGAGTTGCATTTTTGGTCTTTACAATGAAAGAGATAAGCTGGCGACTTGGCGACTGTCATTTGGAATGTATGAAAGTAATTAGCCGGGGTGACTTGAAATCTTACGCAATTGGTATCGCTGTTTCGCATGCAGTCGTAGTGTCTAGTTGTCTAGTGCTTCTGATTACTTATTAGGTTTTAATAGATAAAATTGATTAAATGTAGTTCACGTGACGCAACTTGCTTTACCACAAACAGGTAATATTATGTGAGTGTCTTTGTAACTTTCATTCTAGATCAAGTCAGGAGATGTGACCCTGTCTGATTGAACTTGACCATCATCATGAATATCACAACAATTGAAAAGTGAATTATTTCTATCGTATAGTTTATAGAAAATTAATACAAGTCAGAAATCACTTAATTGAGACCTGTGAGCATAAACTTACGAATTAAGAATTGATGTTCTTACGAAATGAAAGAGCAACTAAGTCGGGTTCTGCTCAGAGAGATGAATGGACAATAGGGGATTATTGTAGGGGAAACGCAGCGCATAAATATTATGCAAATGATAGGAGCATTAAACTTTTTAAGTTAGCGAAACAGTAGCCAAGGACGAATGTAAAAAAATATTTAAAAACTAAGAGAATTGACCTTTGATACTCAAGATCCAGTTTCTCGTGTGTGGGCACCAGGCTCATCTCTTTCCTGTTGAATTTCATATCGACAGGGTTTTTGAATGAGAGTTCCTCAAGCAAAAGAACAAGTTGAAGTCTCCAATTGTCTCAACTGGAATTCGAAACACACACACACACTTTAATAGAGAGAGTCAGTGTTGGTTGAGAGTCACAATAAGTTGGGTGATCATCACTTAAGGCACTACATGAAGAGTATGATGATGGAATATGTGGACAGAGAATGATTAAGTTAGGCTGAGAGTTAAATAAGAAGTCCGTGTTGGTCGAGACTGCAAGAATGAGAATGAGTGAATAAGGATGAAGATGACCACATTTAACAAAAGCTTCAGCCGTAAAGTCGACCATGCCAATGAATGCAATGCCAAGCTTCTTCGCGAATGCCGATGAACATGCAAAAGTACATGGTAAACAACAACGAGTATCACCCCTCACAGATCCCAAACCAATCTTTCCACACACACACATCTCCTCCCTATCGATATGCCAAATAGAAAAGTCCTCCCGGTCTTTCAGAGAAATCTCTCGTCCCTGCTGCAGCTCATCTTCTTCTTCCCAGGTTCCATCATCAACAACAAGAAGACCCTTCCCAGCTATAAACTTATTTTAAGCCCTCCCCTGCAAATTCAACCCTCCGCATTTATTTCCCAATCTTTTGCAAGGAGAATCGCCTGTCCCTGTGTGGAATAACTTATCACAAAACTTGATTCTTCCCTTCCAGAAGGGAGCAATGTTCCCTGCTCTCTCCATATCCATTCATAACTGTCCAAATCTAGCAGTCGCCTGTCTGTCTCCTTCGCGAATCTAAGAAAGTGTCTACCCAGAGTGGCTCCGGAGAGGACACATCACTCGCCAATTCACCATTCAGCATGAATTGAGAGCTACACTCAACCTCCTCATGAGCCAAACCAACTTTATGGGAAACAGGGGAAAGCAAAGTACAAAATTGACTGTGTAGGTTCTTACTGGATCTGCGTGTGTTCAGAAGACTTATTAGGTAGCCTTAGGTAATCTCCCAGCAGAAGAAGATCCTTCGAGATTATCATCCTCGGGTCTCTGCAAGTTATTCCTAAGGATGTGAGGAATGGACAAACTATTCACAATGTTATCACTGGCTCACTTTATTCACTTCACTGTGCTTAAGAAGACTGGCAAGTCAAATGTTAGATGACCAAGTTCAGCAAAAAAGTCTTGCAATTCCTACGAAACATGTGGAAGGAAAGAGTTGCATATGAGACTATGTGGACTCTCTCAACTGTCTCAACAGTTATTAGTCGTAGTGGAGCACATCTTTCACATCTGCTGCTTGCAAGTTTAGTTTAGTGAGCATGTACATGTGTAGTAATGGGTTCACTTCAGTTCAGTGTCAGACTACATGCAAAATGATTTCTAATGATAGAATGTCTTGGCAGTTCGAGATTGCTCTGCAAACTCGTGGAAGGTTACTCTCGGCTAGATACAAGATTTGCAAGGAATGACTCACAGGATTTGTCACACACAACTAGATATAGAGTTAGAACAAAATGTGTCGATCCAAATGAAATGAGTCTTTTGTGTACTTGTGTGTAACTCTATTCTTTTCCTTGTGCTGTCTCGTTTAACACCGAAAAACTGACCTCAACCGAAGAAAAATCGTAGTATGTATGGCAAACACTTCTCTGTGCTTGCACAGGAATCATAGAGATCACTGTGGCTCTGAGAAGAAGGAGTGTTGAGCAGAGATGGGCACTTCCAGAGATTTGGTTCCCCGCCCCGGGGGGGCGGGGGCCTAAACTCAGTTTGCACCCCCCCGA